>PVKP010002198.1:83030-127951 GCA_004027715.1 Plecturocebus donacophilus
TCACTGTGCCCAAGTGTTCTCATTGTTCATCACCAGCCTATGAGTGAAAACATGCGGTGTTTGGTTTTCTGTTCTTGTGTCAGTTTGCTGAGAATGATGGTTTCCAGATTCATCCACATCTCTACAAAGGACACAAACTTGTCGTTTTTTATGGCTGCACAGTATTCCATGGTGTAGATGTGCCACATTTTATTCATCCAGTCTATCATTGATGAGCATTTGGATTGGTTCCAGGTCTTTGCTATCATAAACAGCAACAGTGCTACAATGAACATACATGTGCATGTATCTTTACAATAGAACGATTTCTAATCTTTTGGGTATATATCCAGTAATGTGATTGCTGGGTTGAATGGAATTTCTATTTCTAGATCCTTGAAGAATCGCCACACTGTCTTCCACAATGGTTGAACTAATTTACACTCCCACCAACAGTGTAAAAGTGTTCCTTTTTCTCCACATCCTCTCCAGCATCTGTTGTCTCCAGATTTTTTAATGATCGCCATTCTAACTGGCATGAGTTGGTATCTCAATGTGGTTTTAATTTGCATTTCTCTAGTGACCAATGATGATGAGTGTTTTTTCATATGTTTGTTGGCCGCATATGTGTCTTCTTTTGAAAAGTGTCTGTTGATATCCTTTGCTCACTTTTTAATGGGTTTGTTTGTTTTTTTCTTGTAAATCTGCTTTAGTTCTTTGTAGATTCTGGATATTAGCCCTTTGTCAGATGGGTAGATTGCAAAAATTTTTTCCCATTCTCTTGGTTGCTGGTTCTTTTGCTGTACAAAAGTTTTGGAGTTTAATTAGATCCCATTTGTCTATTTTGGCTTTTGTTGCCAGTGCTTTTGGTGTTTTAGTTGTGAAGTCCTTGCCTGTGCCTGTATCCTGAATGGTGTTGCCTAGGTTGACTTCTAGCATTTTTATGGTGTTCGATCTTATGTTTAAATCTTTAATATATCTGGAGTTAATTTTTGTATGAGGTGTCAGGAAGGGGTCCAGTTTCAGCTTCCTGCACATGGGTAGCCAGTTTGCCCAACACCATTTATTAAACTGGGAATCCTTTCCCCATTGCTTGTTTTTGTCAGGTTTGTCAAAGATCAGATGGCTGTAGATGTGTGGCACTGCCTCCGAGGCCTCTGTTCTGTTCCATTGGTCTATATCTCTGTTTTGATACCAGTAGCATGTTGTTTTGATTACTGTAGCCTTGTGGGATAGTTTGAAGTCAGGGAGCATGATGCCTGCAGCTTTGTTCTGTTTGCTTAGGATTGTCCTAGCTAGGCAGGCTCTCTTTTGGTTCCATATGAAGTTTAAAGTAGTTTTTTCCAGTTCTGTGAAGAAGGTCAGTGGTAGCTTGACTGGGATAGCATTGAATCTATAAATTACTTTGGGCAGTATGGCCATTTGTCACAATATTGATTCTTCCTAACCATGAGCATGGAATGTTTTTCCACCTGTTTGTGTCCTTTCTTATTTTCTTGATCAGTGGTTTGTAGTTCTCCTTGAAGAGATCTTTTACATCCTTTGTTAGTTGTATTTCTAGGTATTTTATTCTCTCTGTAGCAATTGTAAATGGGAGGTCGCTCATGATTTGGCTCTCTGTTTGTCTGTTGTTGGTGTACAGGAATGCTTGTGATTTCTGCACATTGATTTTGTATCCTGAGACTTCGCCAAAGTAGCTTATCAGCTTGAGGTTTTGGGCTGAGACAATGGGTCTTCTAAGTATACAATCATGTCATCTGCAAATAGGGACAATTTGACTTCTTTTTTTCCTAACTGAATGCCCTTTATTTATTTTTCTTGCCTAATTGCTCTGGCTAGAACTTCCAATACTATATTGAACAGGAGTGGTGAGAGAGAGCATCCTTGTCTACTGCCAGTTTTTAAAGGGAATGCTTCTAGTTTTTGCCAGTTCAGTATAATACTGGCTGTGTTAATTCTAAATTAAAAGCTTTTAAAAAATGAATGGTGATAAAAACAGATTATAATCTATTTGGTAAAATAGAAAACCGTGAATCCATACTGACGTAAATAAATATATAAATAAATTCAAAGTTTCATACAGAACAGAATATTACATAATTTATCTCCCCAAAATATTTATGCATGACAAAGAGAAAAAAAATAAGTTTACATTGGATAAGCTTCTCAGATATTACCTTAATCATGTTATCAAAATTGACATCACTAATACTGATACAAAACTAAGTTATTTCCTATTTAATTGGATGTAATAAGAATACAAGATCACTTCAGTAATATTTCTGCTATAGATGTATGAAAAAACATCATGTATACCCAAACTGAAGGCCATTCTACAAAATAACTGACCTGTATTCTTCAAGGTGTCAAGAAAAGACTGAACAACTGTTTCATATTAAAGAAGACCAAGGCAATATGGCCATTACATGTAATATGTGATTTTGGACTGGATAATTTTCCTCTAAAGGATTTTTTGGGGACAACTGGAAAAACGTCATGGTTACATGAAAGAATTCCTTACTTGACGAAATAACACTGAAGTACTTGGACGTGATGAGCCATTAGGTCAACAATTCACTCTCAAAAATGGTTCAGGAAAAACATTTCTTTGTACTTTACTTGCAATTTTTCTGTAAATTTAGGATCATTTCAAAATTTATATAGGAAGAGGAGACTAAGGAATCATGACAACAAAATGTAGTAAGGTATCTTGAATATGATTGTGGAATACAAAAAGGCTATTTTAGGGGAAGGTTGGTGAAATTACAATGAAGTGATTTTGTTAATAGTATTAACTAGTGCCAATACTATTAGAGTAGCATCGCACCAGGTGTTAATTTCTTAGTTATAACAAATGTACTATAGTTATGTCAGATATTAATGGCAAAAATAACTCTCTAGTATATTTACAATCTTTTACAACTCATACAGGAACTCTCTAGTATATTTACAACCCTTTTAAATCTAAAATTATCCTAAAATTAAATGTTTTTTTAAATTTAATACTGTTTAGGTTTCAAGTTCCGTTTAATGTAGTCAAAAGACTATTCACCCTCTACATCTATTTCATACATCTTCTCCTCCATATAACTTTTTCAACTCACTATTATTGCTGGTCAGTTTATTATCCCCATTCCATACCCCCAATTTCAGCCCTACAAGTTTCTGTTTCATTTACATTGTTGTATTTTCAGATATTTATATCAATGTGTTATTAATTTCTTAAGGACAAGAACTGCAATTTACTAGAAACATATAATAGAGGTTTTACTAAACATTTGCTAAGCCTCGTTACTGCAGAAGGCTGGAATACTTTTTTGAGTATTTAAATTCTGTCTAAAGATTCTAGAAAGGTCAAAATTCTTTATGAAATCTTACCTAATTGCCTCAGTTCACATTGATCTTTTATTTATATCTCAGTGTATCTTGTAGCTATTCTTCCCATAGGTCCTTGAGGCATCTTGACACCACTTGGTTCCTAACCCAATTTTTAGATTCTAGTCACTTTCCTGCTTATCAGTATCCCAGCAGGGGATGGAACAAGTAACAGAGAAAGTAGAAAAGAACTGGCAACTTCAATGGTGGGCACTGTGAATGAATTCATTAATAGGATGACTTTCTGCCTGTTAGAGAAAGTTTTAAAATGGACATTTCCTAGACTCCCCTAGAGGTAGATTTCATCATGGTTTAGAATCCACCTGAATGTACTCATGCCACATTCTAAATCAGAACCCAGTTCCATGAGAGTAGAGGCAGGGTATGGAGTGTCTTTGCTGCTTCAGAGGCAGTGCATGGCAGAGCAAGTGCCTCCCTTGCCCGGGGTTGGAGTGTGGTTTAGGAGGTTGTTCCTGAAATTCAGTCTTCACTCTCCTTCAGAAACCTAAATGACTCAGTGAGTTATTTATTCTTCTTGATACATTCCTTTCATTTAAATTAGCTAGAATAGATTCTGTTTTGAAAGACATTGACAAGTCTTAAGCTTCTATAATCTCTAGGAATCTTAAATTACTCATTTTACTAGCAGTTATAATTACAATAAAAAGCTATAAATGGAAGGAAAGAGATAAGTAACTGTATTTTTAAATTATCTGTAGCATTCACTTGATATTATTCTCCTTTGTGAACCTGGATACCCTGGGGTGGAGGAAGGGAAGCAAAATTATATTTAACAGGAAAAGAAGGAGGCGGAGGAGACAGAGATTCAGTAAACTTCTTTGAGAATTTTGCAAGACAAGTAAAAATCTTTTCAGCCACCTAAACACAGAACATAGAATTAGGGATTTTAAATTAAATTAAAAAATCAAAGAATGAGATCGATTGTAGATAGCAAGAGACAGCTCAGAAGGGAGATAAAACAAATTACAGCTAAGAATAATTAAACTTGCAAAGGATATAAGTATCCCACTTATATCCTTTTTTTTAATATCCCACTCCAAATTAAACAAATAAATTGCAGATTTATATCTACTTCTAATAGGTTACAATACAGAATAACTTACAGGAATTTAAATTACAATATAAATATTTATTTTATATGTTGTGATGATATAAAACTTGGAAAATAAAAATAGATACAAATTCCAATAACAATTTATAGTTTTTTTAAGGTGCTTCTATATACATTGTCTTTTGGATAAATATGTTTTTGGTTTTCAGCCTACTATCTTTTGATGCTGAGTGCTAAAAATTTACATTATTCAAAAGAAGCAATAAATGTTTGAGGTGATGGATATCTTAATTACCCTGGTTTGATGATTGTATACTGTATGCATGAACCAAAATATTACCTGTACCCCATAAATATATACAAGTATTTATATCAATTTTAAAAATTATCAATATTCAATACTAATTCCTCCTGTCCATCATCTTTCTCAAAAGAAACAAACAAATAAAAAGACTGGGTTAGCCTGGGAATGGTACCTAAATGAAGATAGTCTCAGCCAATGCATTCAACTAAGGGAATTCAATTCAACCCAATTCCATTTGGTTTTCTTTTTTCCCTTGCCTGAAATCTACCATGGGAGAAGGGCAGTTATCTTAGTCCATTCTAAATTACTATAAAGGAATAACTGAGGCTGGGTAATTTATAAAGAAAAGAAGTTCATTTGGCTCATGGGTGTGCAGGCTGTCCAAGAAACACAGCACCAGCATCTGCCTAGCTTCTGGTGAGGGCTTTTGTGCTGCATCACAACATAGAAGAGAAAGTCAAAGAAGAAGTGAGCACAAGCAAAGAGCATCCAAACCCAAGGGGTGTTCTGGCTTTACAACAACCCACTCTTGCAGAAACAAATCTATTCCCTTGAGAACCAATTCAGTCTTATAAGAGCAAGAACTGAGTACCTGGAGAACAGCACTAAGCATTCATGAGGGAATCTACCCCCAAGACCCAAACACTTTCCACTAAGCCCTACCTCCCAACACCACTGGAGAATCAGATTCTACATGAGATTCGGTGAGGATAAACAATCCATATCCAAACCATAGCAACACCCTGTAACTGTGTCTTCATCACTATCAAAAAGAAAAAAAAAAATCTCCTTTATTCTAAGCACTGATTTAAAGACTTTGTAGGCAACATAACAGAGATAAAACTTTTTTTGCTTATTTCTAACTTGTTTATATAACATTTTTAACAGTCACAGTTTGTCTGCTCCAAGATATTTAAGCTTTAGATATTTAACTCCTTTTTTAAAATAAAAAAGTTTGAAATGTAATTTTGCTCTTTGGAGTGACTACCATAAGTACTACAATTAAAAAGATTTTTTATATTTTGGAGGCCTTGTGTTTCTCATGGAAACCACTTGATTAGTGCATATCCAACTTTATTTTAACAGCACATATGGCACATAGATTATCTATCCCAGTTTTCTTGGGAAGTTCTTTGCAAGGAGCAGTAGGAAAGTTGTCAATCCCCAAATGGCCAATGGGTTTCATATGTAGCAAATTTGGCTAGCAAAAATACCAACGTAAGTTCAACAATACTGGACCACAAGTGCCTGAGGATATTTTTTAAAGATTAGTAAATCAGAAGTTTGCTTTTGAACCTGATCTTTATACAGAGTTAACACTTATTCATCAAATAAAAGGGTCTTTAACTTGAAGAAACTCATTTATACAAATTTTAAAAATTTATTAATCATTTAATGCCTGCTCTCTGCAAAGCACTGATCTGTGCTTTTTGGAATATACAAAGTCTAGCAAGTGAGCTACCCTAGTTGGATCTTCTAGTTATTGAGCTAAGCTACATTTAAAAATAACTGTAATAGCAAGATTGAAATGACGTGATGGAATGCAATAGGAATTCTGAAGAGGGAGAAATCACTTATGGTTGGAGAAATCGGGGTTTATGAAGAATAGGAAATTTAATCTGCATCTTGAAGGATGGGTTTTTAATATTATTACAGAAGAAGGGAAGAAAACACCCTAGAAAGAAAAAGCATTACCAACTTCTATCTAAGGATGGGTAGTGAAAAGATGGCCTCATTATTTGGAATGGGTAGAAGAGCAAGCATATTTTTTTAAAAAGGTGCAGCCCTTTGATTACCTTCTCACCTCTCTCATAGTATTACCTGTATCATAGTCTTAGAATTGTTTTAATCATGTATTTTATTATGCTTTTTTCCTGTATATCCCCATCATACACTTAACAAGCAGCATGACAACTTATTATCTTAAAGCTGATGTACAGACACCTCTTATGTAAACCATACTTGAAGAAACACCAGTCTTCCTATATCCACCCCCACCCAATCCCATCTCAGGGAACAGAAGCATAGAGCAGTGAATGTACAGAGTACCTAATGAGCACAAAAAGAAACTGAATTTCAGTGGAGCCCTGAGTATATGAAGGGTGAAATAGAAAATAAAGCTGACAGACCTTGGTAAGGCCCAATCTGTAGGAAACTGTAGGTCAATCCTGCCTACCATCTGTTTTTGAAAGAAAAAAAAAAAGCCATACTTATTTGTTCATATACCGTCTGTGGCTACTTTTGTGCTATAGTAGCAGACCTGGACGGTTGGGACAGAGACCACGTGGCCCACAAGTCTAAAATATTTTCGATGTGGCCTTTAATTTTTAAAGTTTACCAAAATCTACCTTAGATATAAACCTTTTAGTGTGTAAACATTTTTATGTAGACAAAATAGAGACAATAATAAATTTAAATGGCAGGGGGTTTTGAGCAGAGCTGTTCTTTTAAAAGGATGATCAGGTTGCTGTGGCAAGACAAATTAAGAGAGGAAAGATGAGAAGGAGCTGAGAGCACTTAAAATTATTTTTTAAATGTGTAAAATTTACTATCATTGTATTGCTTTTTATTTTATGCTCAGTGAAATATGAAAGCCTGGAAGGATCCAAAATTGTAAATTGAAAAGCAAAATCAGAAGAATGACACCGAAGGTGGAAAGGCAAGGGGATTTCCACACCTCAGAGAAGTGCATATTCTTAAGGTCAGCTGTGCCTGGAAAAGCAGTGGAGACTGGGCAGTGGTTGTACATGAAACTGTGGATGGGAAAGCTGAGTCAGAAGAGCACTGGGGAAATCTTTTTGTTGGAACAGTCTCCCACAAGGTCATGACAGTAAATAATGAGCCTGCCACTTCTAAACCAAAGTTTTCAATTCAATCCATAGGGTTTACCCACAAGAAAGAAAGAAATTTGATTTTAGTAACAGATATCAATATGAACTAGATAAATACAAAAGAAAACATATTACTCTGCTAAAAGGGTCCCATGGAAACTACGGAGGGGATCATAAAGGGCTTGTAGATGAGACTGGAGTCTAATGCAAGACCCCACACCTGACACTGGGAGGACATTTCCTAGAGATGATATGCTGGGAAAATTTCTCAAAAGGTGTCTTCCACAAGAAGGGAGGCCCTTTGTTTATGAAGAGAATGAGTGGGAGAACAAGATTTTCTTCCCAAAAATTCTACTTACAAGTAAGTTTTTTGGGACATATCAGTTCCAGAGAGTACAATATCTGTATTGTTTATGCTAATCATATTCCCATCTCCTCTCTGTCCAAAAGTTTTTGCTCTTACATTAACCGGAATTAGACTAAGAAAAGGCTGAAGATGACTATAATAATTATTAAAATACTATAGTCAACTTTTTGATGGATAATCTAATGAAACAATAAGAGAAATAAAATGCAGTGCATGGTCCAAGAAACCAACTGCTGTTTTTGAAATTCTGACCTTGACAAATCTGCATTTTAAAGGTGTTCATTAATGATTTCTCTTTTGTGGTACAAATGTTAAATATAAATCCAAGGAGCCAAGTGGACACAAGCATCAATATGTAAAGTCTATTGCAGATAAATTCAATGCAGCTAGAGGTAGTTTAAAACTCATTGAATTTCTGATCTTTGAATTAATGCTTTTTTTGCTCATACATGAGATAGTACAAGAAGAATCATGTGGCAATCAAAACAATTAGCTAACCAACTTGATATCTTCACCATTCACCATCTCCTTGACACTTCTATCAAAATGGTTTTCCACCCTGAATTGACAGTCAAAACAGAGGGACTTCACATAGAATTTTAAACTGCATTCATGTTAGATGGCATCACAACACAATACCAAACTCATGAGATCAAACAAATAGTTTATCTTTTCCCTGATGCAGACTTAAGACGTGTATCATCCCTTTAACTGGCAATTTTTCTTACCGGAGTAACTTGTAGCCAATAAAGTGCATTGACATTCTTTATACATAACTCTATGCTGGGATTTAAACCGAAAGCTAGTTCCACAGGGAAACAAGGCAAAAATTGTTTTTAAGTCTTCTTGCTGTGGCTTAATAAGAAATTCAACAGTGTAGACAAAAAAAAAGTATATGCCTAAAATAAATTTCTGAAGAAATATAATAAAATATTTGCAATCACCCCCTTTCTAAAAGCTAGGAGCTATTCCATTCAGTTTATGAGGTGAGTGGACCCTGTAATTGTGTCTAATATTTAATATTCTTGATCCTAATTATTTGGGGGAAAGCTTTGGGTTTTTGGCATTTTTTTCTCTCCCTTTCTGTCTTCCACTTTTTCTAATTTTGCTGACTTGATACCAGATTTATATACATGTGTCTCTAAAACATTTGTCTGTGGTCGCATATATGCAGATTAATCACCTCCCATGGAACAGCAGACAGTGGTGCCTACTTGATGGGGAGAGTGGGAATTGAAAAACTGTCTATTGGGTACTGTGCTCACTACCTGGGCGATCAAATCATTTGTACACAAAACCCCAGCCTCACACAGTCTACCCATGAAACAAACCTGCACACATACCTACTGAACCTAAAATAAAAAATGAAAGAAGAAAACAAAAATCACCTCTCATGCATTAGCCTAAGGATGTGCCTCAGAAAATAAATTTTTTGCATCCTCTTCAGATTAAACATTTCTTTAGACATTGCTCAACCTGAAGCTCTGTGCTTGGAGTTTCTATGAAAACGAGGTCATCTGATTCTCAAAATTACTTTCTGAAATGGCATGATCTCTTGTGACTGAGAGAACTGAGTCCCAGAGAATCAAATGATTTGTACAAGAGTTAGCAAGAACAATGCAAAGCAGGAATTTCAGCGTAAGTCTCTTGATGGATGCTGCACAGAGGGTTTTATTTTTTCCCTAGGTCCTCCTTGGCCCTTGCTTTACAGGGTCTTCCCAGGCTGGCTGTCACATTACACTGTCAAAGGCACAGCTTCTATCAGGAAGCCCTCTTTACATAGCTCTCTGCTTCTAGGATCTAGTCCTTTCTGACCTATTCCCACCCCGTTCTTCATAAATCATCTTTCCATTAAATTTCCAGTTTGAATGTTTTCCAACTGTTTCTTTGGGGAATATGATTGGAATAGCCCACCTCTGAACAACAATATTCAACACTCTGCTCACTCCCAATCTTACATCACATTTCTACCATGCTTCTTCTCACCTCCTGTCTCCCCTGCTTCCACTAAAGTACCCATTCTTTTGTTTCTTGCTCATAAAGATAAAACAATCTGATGAAAAATGCATTCACACTAATATACTCATGATGTAAATATTTAAGGTATTACCTTTCCTTCTACACCTCTCTAAACTGACCAACAGTATCTGCATATATGCTCTCATAACAAATAATATCTAATGGCAGAATTTCAGGCACCTGTTTCAGGTGTCTTAGGATCAGATATTTTTGCTACATAGGTTCAAAGGTCTGTAGGTAAGATGAGGGATTGTTGTCTAAGGCTGAATTTCAAAGCTACTTTTATAGCACCTAACTCACTCTGCTCCTAGGTGATAGAAAAGCATCTAGCAGACACAAATTGAGAAGTAATATGTCAACATTAAACAAGAATAAAAGGGCATGCTTTGGATGGAAAGCTTCAGGAAGACAGAACTTTCTATGTAGAATTTTTATGTATGGTCCCCAAATCTAAGCACATGGGAAATTTGCTAGATTATAAAATGAAATAATATAGTCAAATATTTTTCAATAAACATTATTTATTATTTCATGTAATTATATTCTTCATATGTAGTATAAATGATGTCATATGTACATTTCAACTAAATAAAATCGACTCTTAAAAATACAACCACATAAAAATTTTCTGTGGATTTTTTTTTACTAGACACATTGGAGGACTGAAGACTGGATTGTCTGTACATTATCAAATAATAACCCAAATAAAAATATGCTTCCAGACATGTACAGATGGCTGTTTTATAATCACTGAAACTTAAGAAATGATGAAATATGGCTGGCCTTTAGGTTTCCTGGATGAAGTCTATTACAGGATGATTTAGCATCTGAGGATCCAGAGGATGTATAACAAGTGTTATCACCAAAATAATGTTGGATAAAGTCTTCAGCCGAGCAGAAGTAAGAAAGCAGCCTGGGGCCTTGGGAACCTTCTGTCTGGCCTGTGGCACCGTTATCTGCCACAATATCTAGTCTGTACAGAAACCTTATTTTAATTTCACTTGGGATCCATATGTTTCTGCCGACCTTTCCTTGCAAAGATGACTTTTTTCCCACATTTTGCTATTTTCTGCTTTCTAAGCATGTGGATAATTTTTTTTTAATTCTTTTGGTTTTGTTGAAGTGACATTTCACTAGCTAAGACAAACAAAGCTTCTACCATAAGGGTAGTGATTAAAAGAGTTTGATAGCATCTTAAATGTACACACAATATCATAAAGAATATCACAGACTGTGTATTCTATATTCTGACACTAGCACCTATGCTCCCAATGCCATATTTGTTTAATCCAATAGATTAATCGTCTTTAGCTTCCTCCTTATCAAAATGAAGTCAAGTTCATTTTAGTCAATTATTGGGTGTTTTTTAATGTACTTATGAAAATATTAGAAAACCATATGGACATATTACTCATTTTCAATCCTTGCAGAAACTGAGTTTTCAGAATTTCATTTAAAATATGGAATGCTTATCAAGAAGGCATGCTTGGAATCTGATTTGCTATAAGAGAAGGCTTTAACCTCACCAACTATATTGAAATACAGCTGAAGAATAAGTGTCAGCAGATGGTCTGCATGAAGTCAAAGAGCACACTTCTGTCAGTGCAGTTTCAGCACCACCCAGGGATAAAGGTGCCTTAACCAGCTGACATGGGCATTCTGGTTGGTTGGCAAATGCAGCCTCAGAGCGTGCTGGGGGACATCATGCACCATAATTTAATGACATTGACCATTAAGATCATCCCATAACTGTGCTCTGATTGCATTTCTACTAACCAATTTTAATTTCCCTTGAAACTTTTTTTGATAAGGGAGAGAATGTGAAAACCAGGTGACATCAGTATTTCAGTTTATTTGGCAGCTACACTTCTCACGGAAAATTAATAAAAACTTCTCACACTGAGTAATAAAAATAGTTATTCATAACTAAATTATTGTCTCTGTCTTGCTTCCTTAGCTATGCTAATATTTAGGCAATATCTATAGTTTTCTTTCTGTTTTGCCACTCTTCTCCATTTCTTTCTTCTTCTTCTTTTTCTTTTTTCTCTTTTACTTAGCCCAGGTTAAAGGGTTTCCTCATTTCTTACCTTCTAACAAAACCAACTGTAAAGAGTTATCTTACCTGTTCTACAGGGCAATTGTGAAAATCAAGTGAAAGAATAAGTGAAGTATTTTTATTAAATATAATAGCCATACAATTCTACAATTAAAACTAGCCAAGGTTTTGAACATTGTAGATAATTAATCTTTTGGATTTATCTATATGGCTCCTTGTTCCACAGAGGAGTTAAGGCAAGTCAACAAAAGATTATTTCCTAAATGTATCTCTATTCTTTCTTGCTAGAATTGGCATTGCTTCCCTTAGTCTGTTTAAGACAAATAAAGAATATAAAGGACAAATGTAACTGCTCTTAGAAGCTTCACTGTGCTTTTCCCTCCCCTTCCATGTATATAGTGTGTGTGTGTGTATGTGTGTGTGTGTGTTTGTGTGTGTGAACTCAAAGTCAAACACTCATTCCTCCCCTTATTCTGAGTTATTTTTCTTCTCATCTTTTACAAAGCATTCTCATAATAGTACTAATTCAACTTAATTTGGTACTATAAAAGCTTAAATACATTATTTCACTTAATATAACCCTGAGATATAGATCATTTTTTGAGTGCTTTCTGTGTGTTTGATCTTATTTTTACATTTACCAAAGTGAGAAAATTTAAGCGATATGACCAAAATTACAAAACTCATAGGTGAAGAAACGGAATAGTGACTCTAAATATGTTTGACTCCATGGTACTATACTGATTGCTTTTATTTTTAAATTTTTATAATGTCACACATGTTTATCATTTTTCTACTCCACCCTTAATCTTTGATAACAGGAAGAAAATGGGTAAATGTATTTTCCAGTATTTTAGAAGCATCTTTGGTCATCTCTTTACTTCAAATAACATGTAATTCCAAATAACATGTTTATTGTGACATTTCTTGACTTTTTCACTAAAGATTACATGCTTTGAAAGATGGAAACTTAACTCCATAACATTTTTCCTCCCCCATCTTTCCAGAACATCTATAATACTAACAATGCCCAGAGAACAATCCTGCAATCTCCTGTCTTAAGAATATAAATTTGCCCCTCAGCGCTCTGGATGTTAAACACAGAAAAGAGTTCTGAGGGTCTCATGCTTCAGAATGTAATCTGTCACATTTCCCCCATTTGTATTATTGGAATTGGAACTCCTCCTCCTAACACTGTCAACCTGTCCTCCTGCTTTCAGCCACACCCTGCTCCTCACCTTCAGAAACACCTAGTACTTTCCATTTCCAGAGCTCAGCAGTATTTCGTTGTTGTTGTTTGTTTTGTTTTGTTTGAAACGGAGTCTCGCTCTGTCTCCAGGCTGGAGTGCAGTGGCGCGATCTCGGCTCACTGCAACCTCTGCCTCCTGTGTTCAGGCGATTCTCCTGCCTCAGCCTCCCGAGTAGCTGGGACTACAGATCTCAGCACGTTTCAATTAGCTTAGTGATAGGTTGTGCTTCAACTTTCCTAGATCTGTAAAGTCAATTACCATTTATGCATCTTCTTGGTGGCTTCCAAAATTATCAGTTATTCCCAAAATGTACTGGAACGTTAAGTGAGTCACTGAGAGGTGAGGTCGTATACTTTGAATTTGCAAGCCAGATCAAGCAATGAGAACACACTTGCCCACGGTGTCCTCAGTGTGTTGGCCCTCTCCAAAGCTATTTAGGGAATGAGAATGTTGGTTGAAAGAGGAAATTACAGAGTATCCCATTTCCACTTGTCTATAATTAAATAACCTTATGCAAAAACCATTTGCAGGAACTATGCTCCCGTCACTCTTATTTCACATGGAATCTTAGCTCATCTTCTTGCAAGCAATTCCCCTCCTTAAATCTTATATTCTTCTTGTCAGCATATTCCCAGTGCCTGGCATGCTGCCTGACCTATAATTGGTGCTCAGTAAATGTTTGTGAAATGAATGAGCACTAAGACCTGTCCCTCAGTTAGAGGTTTAGTTTAGTTTAGCAAGAAAGTTTTGGGGGTTATTATCATTGTCGTTTTCAAATGGAGCTATGTTGCATCGATATTAGCAGTACAATTATAGAGAACAGCAGTGAACACCTTGTGAGAAACTTCTCTGTACTTCCTTGTTCTCAAGTATCACAAAATAGGAATCTTTCTTGAGATATTATACCTGATTTTTACTTTAGATAGTGTCTCAGTCCATTTGGGCTGCTATAACAGAATGCTATAGACTGAGTAGTTTATAAACAACACAAATGTGTTTCTTATCATTATGAAGCCTAAGAAGCCCAAGATCAAGACACCAGCAGATTCAGTGTCTGGTGAGGGCCCCCTTCTCGGTTCATACATGGCTATTGTCTCACTGTGTCCTCATACAGTAGGAGGAGTGAGGGCACTTTCTGGGGTATTTTTTATAGTGGCACTAATCCGATCTAATCACCCCCAAAATCCCGCCTTTCAAATGCCATCACCTCGAGGGCTGGGATTTCAACAGGAAAAACAGATGTAATGTGTATGTGCTTCATATTTGAATCTTATCCTCAAACTCAGATATTCAAGAACTTAATATTATTTATTTCATTCTAACTAGTGAATTTCTACTGCAGCAGAAAGTCCCTGGAGTGGTAAAACAGTTTCAGTTAAACCTTTGACTCTCCCATTCCCTTTTCTAAGATTTATCTACAATTATAGGGGCTTCCTCAGCAACCAGGTGTGCATATATGTGGAACCATTGGAGAAAGAACAAGTAGAATCTGGTCTTCAGTGTCATCTGTTCATATGCCACATGCCAACCAGCTTTATTCTGCAAGGAGGGAGGGAGAAGGGGATTCATTTAGGAGACAGGATGCCAGGAATGAACAAAAAAAGGCAAAGAAAAACTTGATTAATATCTCAAAAATATTATCTCACCTTTTTAAAACTTAGAATCACAAATTCCAGTTTTTATTTTATCACATCCTTACCCAAACTTCTTCCTTGTTCTTATTTGTCTTTCCACAAGCTCTCTGCACCCCATTTCCACTTTCCCCAGGGGCTGATTTCGCCTGACCCAAACTGTTTGTTTCTGTCTCACAGTTGTCCTGCTGCCAATAGTTGACCAGGCTGGGCCAAGCTATCCGGATAATGTCATTCCTGGCAGGAAGAGAAATTTGCAACAGTAACACACATTGCGACTTCCTCACATTCCGGACACTCCCAGGAATCATGCAGGGCCCACTTATACAAATTTGGCTCTCTGGTTCATTCATCTGGCAGCCAAGACCCATAAACTAAATCTGGTTTCCAGCAACAGTAGTAGTAACATCAATATCAAAACTGGTTTGGTGCATTCTACAAATATACAAATTTGTTTTTTATTTGCTTTGACAACTACTCCTGCAAGCAGTGTTTCTGAAAACTACCTCCAACCACTGTTTTTACTGAGAATTTAACTTTTTATGAATCTTAACAATAATAACAACTGACATAGAGGAGGTACTTTTCTAGGCTTAGGTTAAATGTTTTACATATCCTATCTCTCTAAATTCTCATTACAATCTTATCTCCATTTTACCAATAAAGAAATAAGATTATAGAGAATAGTTTAACTACTTGCCTAAGGTCACACAACTTGCAAATATGGAGTTGAGAATTAACCCAGAATTATGCCACACCCTGAACTCATATATATATATATGGCACAGATGTACAGATGTCTTTTTGATACAATGACTTCTTTTCCTTTGGATAGGTACCCAGTAGTGGGATTGCTGGGTGGAATGGTAGATCTATTTTTAGTTCTTTGAGAACTCTCCATACTGTTTTTCACAGAGGTCATACAAATTTATATTTCCACCAGTAGGGTATAAGCATTCCCTTTCCACCACATTCATGCCAATATCTTTTTTTTTTTTTTAACTTTTTAATAATGACTATTCTTGGCCAGGAGCAATGCTGTAATCCAAACAATTTGAGAGGTCCTGGCGGATGGACTACTTGAGTCCAAGAGTCCAAGACCAGCCTGGGCAACATGGTGAAACTCCAGCTCTACTGTGGTCTCAGCTACTTAGGGGGCTGATGCAGAAGGACCGCATGAGTTCAGGAGGCGGAGGTTGCAGTGAGCCAAGATCTCATCACTGCACTCCAGCCTGGGTGACAGAACAGGACCCTATCTCAAAAAAAAAAAAAAGGAAAAACAAAAGCCTCTGGTTGGGGTAAGGTGGCATCATCTCATTGTGGTTTTAATTTGCATTTACCTGATGATTAGTATTGTGGAGCATTTTTTATGTTTGTTGGCCATTTGTATGTCTTCTTTTGAGAAGTGTCTCTTCATGTAATTTGACCACTTTTTGATGAGGTTACTAGTTTTGTTCTTCCTGATTTGCTTGAGTTCCTCATAGATTCTGGATACTACTCTTTTGTTGTATGCATAGTTTACAAACATTTTCTCCCATTCTGTGAGTTGCCTATTTACTCTAATGGTTATTTCTTTTCTGTGCAGAAGCTTTTTAGTTTAAGTAGGTCTCATTTGTTTGTTTTTGTTGAATTTGCTTTAGCCTTTTAGTCATAAATTCTTTGCCTAGGCCAATGTTCAAAAGAGATTTCCTATCAAATTTTTATGGTTTCAGATCTTAGATTTAAGTCTTTAATCCCTCTTGAGTTGATTTTGTATATACAGACCCTAACTCTTAACAATATCATAGTAGCCAACTAAATTGATACAGAATTTGTAAAATAATCCATAATCTAAAAGATAATATTGGAAAATCAATGTACTAAGAAAGAGAAAATTAGGTTTGTATTAATTGTTTGGGTTTAAAATAACATTTATTTCTCAATTAAAATAGTAGGAAAGATATATAATTAACACTGAAATATATCCTAAAGCTTTATAACTACTGCCATGATGAAACTACTAACCAGAAAACCAAAAACAAAACAAAATAAACAAAAAAATCTATTCCATTATATTTCCACCTTTACTTCTTTTTATAATTTTCTTCTCTTGGTACTTGGGTAAAAAAAATACTATGGATACGTTCTTATTGTCAGTTAAGTTTTAAAAATAAAAAAGTAACTGTGGAATGTGCATTTTTAAATCCTCACACTAGGAAAAGAAAGCCTGAGGTAGCTGAACCACTACTAAGCCAGGAATTAGAAATGACATTTAGTGAAAACTCAACCACTAACTGACTATGAAAACTTAGTAGACACATTGCTTAATCTCTCATAATTAGAAAAAAATAACATTCTGCAGAAGAAGAGGGCTGGACTGAACAAGTTTACATGTTCCTTCCAGCTTGAAAATTCTATTACTTCAATTATGTAGCTGAAATTACCAATATCCCTTTTCTGAACTAACAGGCCCAGAATGCATTCTTAAAGAAGAAAAACATACCAGAAAATTAAAAATAATTAAGAATATCATTAGAGAGTAAGTCCCAAGTTCTACATAAGTAATTCTACTCTCTCAACTATTGCTATCCTATGAATTCAGTTGAAATGACCCAATAATAGAATTTTTATAATCAGGGGACATGTATCTTCAATTTCCCTTCACCTCATTTATATTACTGGCTTATTTGTTCTCATATTGAACATAATTTACACCAAAAGGCTTCCCTGACTTCCTCTGGAAAAAAGATAAATGTAACCCTTTTGCACCTCAGTACTCTGTGCATTTCCTGATATAGACTTTTAATGATTTATTGTGATATGAATTGATTCTTTTTCCAATAATATTATAAACTCCATCTGAGAATCTGTCTCTTTTTCTCACCAACACTTACAACAGTTCCTGGCACGTGCTAACTGTTCAATAAATGTTGACTGAAGTTTTCTGTAATGTAATTTCTTCACTTTGCAGATGATAAACTGGGGCTCCTGGACATGAATGCTAAACTCCCAGTAGAGAGCTCTTTCCAACACACACCACTGCTTCTCAAACTTTAAAGAAGTTTCAGAGTAACGTTAAGTAGCAATAGGCATGATAATAATCATAAGATGCAAATATGGTAAGACATACGTGGAGTTAAAAAATCTTGCTCTAAATATGAGCAGAAATATTTTGATTTCTGGCTGTGAGATATAGATATGTTCAAAGAAGTTGCTGACTACTTAGCTTTTAAATTAGATCGTAACCATAACCACTTAAGATAACATAAATGTTTACCTCCAGGCCATGGCAACAAGATGAGAAAAAACTCAGAATTATAGATGGAAAGAAAGTTTGAAAACTTAACATCTAGTTAATAGATGGAAAGCAATAATTTGTAAGCACAGACACACACACTACACCACACCACGCATATGCAATGGTTTTAAAAAATATTCACAGATATACATGTACATTATACAGAAATATTCTGCCTAGATAAAGTCTGTGAAGTTCTAAAAGACCAGATGAGTCATAAGTATAGGTCTACTATGAACCCTGAAACACTATACACATAATTTCACTCCTAAATCTGACTCTGACTCATTGAATCATTTTGAGTACCTAAGTTCCCAGAGTCCTCCACAGTCAAAGGGTAAGAAGCCAGTGTCCATTTGCTGATGTGGAGCCATCATCAGCCCACCTCCAGAACTGAAGGGAGAAGAAGCCTGGAGTGGAGGATAAGGAAGATAAGATACATATTAGGTTGGTGCAAAAGAAATCCCGGGTTTTGCCATTACTGTTAATGGCAAAAACCGTGATTACTTTTGCACCAACCTAATATCAAGAGAAAGAAGAGTAAAAGTAAGAAGAAATGGGTCCTCAAACAGAGCCCAGTTCTACAGCAGCCACCTGGGGCCCATAAGAAAGTACTATGGGAACAAAAGCCAATGTTCTAAGGATGGCAGAATAAAAGAGGGAAAAAAGGTTCTGAGTATCACTTGAAAAGATTCTTATGATTCAGTATGATTTACTATAATAGAAGAATTCATTGAAGAAAAGTGATTTATAATCTAAAATCAAACTATGTAAATTTCACTGAAAAGTTTAAAATAAGCACCTTACACAGATAGCTCGCTTACCATCTAGCATTCATATATACTTATAACTAACAACATTCAACTGGTAATTACCAATACTTTGTAATTTGTGTATTAATTAAAGCCAGGGTTTGGGAGATAAATCAAGAAAAATTTATTGCCTGTCTCTTTTTAGAATCCTTCCTTTCTTCTTATTTGCAAATCATCAAAAAGTTGTCTCTTTCAAAAGCTTTTGGAAGTAGAAACGAACATACCTTTCCCCATGTAAACAATCCAATTATTTGATTTTAAAAACATATCCTGGCAAGGCACAGCAGCTCAAGCCTGTAATCCCAGCACTTTGGGAGGCCAAATGGGGAGGCTCACAAGGTCAGGAGATGGAGACAATCCTGGGCAACATGGCGAAATCCCATCTCCATTAAAAATACAAAAATTAGCTGGGTGTGGTGGCACTCACCTTTAGCTCCAGCTACTTGGGAGGCTGAGGTAGGAGAATTGAACCCCAAAGGCAGAGGTTGCAGCGAGCTGAGATAGCTCCATTGTACTCCAGCCTGGCCACAGAACGAGACTCTGTCTCAAAAAAAAATTTTTTTTAAGTATCCCACACTACCCTGAAATGCACAAATACCAAGGTCACTAGGATATGTAACCAAATGTCTGCATCAAAGGCAAAGAGTTTATATGAAGAGAGAAAAATATGCTTTCCACATTGGAGATTTCTTATAATATTTAGAATATTATCAAATAGTTTATCTGCTGTGATTTAGATGTTATAAATCAACTTACAATAATAAAAAACAGGTCAACTGTGCGTTTGTACACAAAACAATGCTTGAAAAATAGAGAAGATTGATAATTTTTGCTCGTTTGTTTTAAGAGGCAGAGTCTTGCTATACTGTCCAAGCTGGTTTCCAGCTCCTGGCCTCAAGCAATCCTCTCTGCTCAGCTTCCTGAGTAGCTGAAGCATGTGCCACCATGCCCAGCTATAGATACTGGATTTTTTAATTGCATTTTAAAAGTATAAAATATGTAGCACTTTAAAATATGCTTTAGTTTCAGCAAGGTAAAAAAAAAAATCAAAACTTGAGAGATCCTTTAGATCACTTTATAAAAAGGAAACTAGTAGAATTATTCTGTGACTAAAAGTGAAAGAACTCCTCAATCAATGCTTAATGTAGAATATTTTTTAACTTTAATAACTAAAAAAAAAATGGCCTAAGTTGGGGTTATCACTTCTTTAAGGCCATGCTATCCACCTTACCTAATGTTGACTTTCTGTCCTTATTAATATTAACCTCAAACTTTGAGTGGATTCTTACTCAAACTCTCTCACTATCTCTCTTCCCTGTCTTCTTCACAGCTGGGCTGGCTGTATTTTTTGTTGTGGTTTTTGCAGTTTTAGAAAATATGTACCAAATGAAAAGTACTGCTTCCTTCTCGTTGCTGTTTTACAAAATTTTCAGGTTATAAGATTTTCCTCTAAAATCCTGTTGAAGAAAAAGGAATCCTTAAAAAACAAGTGATCACTCCTTCACCAGGAGTAGAGATGGGAAGAAATAATAACCCAAGGGAGAAAAAAGTGATAAAAAACAACTGCTTATAGTGGTGTTTGGAGAAAATTATGTAAATATTTATGCAGACAGCTTTTCAGAACACATCGAGCTGCATTAGAACTGCTCGTGCCAGTGTGCACAGGCAGCCTCACAGTTGGATCAACAGCCTGAAAAGCAGATGTGCCAATTTCCTGTATTTGATTATGATGATTCCTAATTATGCCAAAGCTGTGGCAATGTCCTTCCCTAGAATGACTCTTAATTTTGTTTTGCTAAACCACACACACAACCTGTTTTGGATGTGTAATTCATTGTCACGTTAAGTCTATGAAATACTCATTTGTTTGCTTAATAGTTCTGAGGACAATAATTCACATGGATGCTGGTTTTTTTTTTTAATTTTTGTATTCTCAAACACACAGAGGAAAAAAGAAAAAAAAATATGCATAGTGATATAACCATGCTGTTTAAAATCAGTGAGGCATAGACTTTCCCACCGCTGTCTACAAATTAAGGGAATACTGTTTTATGGTTGTTTTTCAAAGGCCAGTTTTCTCATTTTACTTGTTTACATTTACAACGTCATTATTAATGACAAAAAGAAAACCTCAGCATCATTTCTGATTAGGCATGGACAGTTAGTTATAGAAAATGGTAAGGAAACTATGTCAGATGTCAAAATTAACAAATAGCTTGACCATTTATATACTTAGAACTTAATCGTATGAAAGCTGAAGTGGAAAAAAGCAAAATGTGGTTAATTAATAGAGCATGAAAACTTCAAGAACTGTGTATACTTACAGCAACATTTGCTAACCAGGACTTTAATAGAAATATTATCTTGCAACTCCGATTCCACAAGATTCATATTTGTTTTATAATTTAAAATGTGCTTTTCACTTATAATCCCTTTTTACTCTGCACAACAATCCTTTAAATTCAATATCATTGCTATTTTCATTTAGAGATATAGAAATGACTTCAAAGAGGTTAAATTGCATGTTCAAAATAAACAGTAGAACAAGGACTTAAGCTTTGACCTATACGTAGATCAACAATTGTTTATTAAATACCTATTTATTAATTAGGCTTGATCCATATGAAAGATAGTGACAGAGGCAAAGCTTAAGTTTGAACCCTCCCATTACAAATTTTTAATAAACTGAAACTATATGTCTCTCCCTTGCAGGACTCTAGTGGCTTCCAGCTGCTCCCTGTGTGAGGAAGGATCTTAGGCCTTTCTACCTTGGGGAGTGACCCATGCTCTAGATCTTTCTCTCCAATTTTTTCCTAAATTCTATTTACTTTTCCTGTTCATAAGCCTAATCCAGATTTCCTCATCATGAAGAAACTTTTAGAACTTGATTGTGATTTGTACTCCAATGTAAGCTTGATGAAGAAAGATCCTTTGTTTTCTTCAATCTTACATTTTCAATAGAACTTCTAATGTGGACCTGGAGATACTGTAGGCTTAGTATATTTTTGTTAAATAAATATAGTTGTAGTCTATCCTTAAACTCAAAAAGCTGGCTACCTGCCTGTTTTAATTTGTTTATTTTTAAGCAAAGTACATTTAGAAGAAAGAATGCAATATACAAAATTAATAATTTAATGTAGGAGTTAAGAGCCCATTATATAAAAACAACCAAAAGAGACTGAGACAAGGGCCTAGATAGAGGTAGTTTATATGAAAAATAATCTCTAGAATCAGGAATGAGGAAACGTGTGGAGAAAAAAAATACCCAATGTAGGGTTTTATAAGCAAGATTGCCACTGTAGGTGATAGGAGCTCAACTCCCTCAAAATACCTAAACAATGTACAGAACACATTCCAGACTATCTAGTCATGAACAAAAAGTTGGAGCATTCATCTGTGAGCTCCACTGATGGAGGGCCACCATCCCAGTGATAATATCCCTACACTTCCAATAGCAAAAGCATGTTCTTAAAGCTGTGTAGAAGGCCCTGAAAGTAGAAAGACATAGGATAGTGGATTTTCTTAACACAGGATAAGTTCGAACTTCCATGGAACTAAACATGGTAGCTCAGCAACTAAAATTGAAGGTTAGTGGAAAGGATGTAACACAAAGAACCAA
The DNA here is from genome assembly GCA_004027715.1 of Plecturocebus donacophilus. Taxonomy (NCBI): domain Eukaryota; kingdom Metazoa; phylum Chordata; class Mammalia; order Primates; family Pitheciidae; genus Plecturocebus; species Plecturocebus donacophilus. The sequence goes on from PVKP010002198.1 coordinate 105,623, forward strand.
AGGCATCTGCTCCACCGACACAAAAGAAAATCAAAAGATATAAGTGATATCACTTTTCTAGTTAATGAAACTAGAAGAATTTCTAGAATTCTGGAAAGTCAGGAAGAAGATTATCTTCTAATCACCGAAATATCTCAAGCATTGTTACTTTTCTTTTCAGATATTCGCCAAAGTAGAATGGCACCTAAAAATCAGTTCAAACTTATGGAGATGCTGCAAGCTTACCAACAGGATTGTTAAACCATGTGCTCAAGCAGAAAAGAGAAATCCAGGGTATACTGTCAAATCAACTTCCACCTGAAGACTGAAAGATAAATTTAGGAATAAATAAGATACTAAATCTAAAATAGCACTTTGTGAGTATGCAACCAACTATAGCATTTTATAAAGGATTGAGAGTGTGTAGCATTTCGATACTAAACTGGAATTTATTTTTAAACATAGTACATTTCAAAGAAAAAACAACATATAAAATTAAGAACTTAATGTAGGAGCTGAAAGCACATTATATAAAAGAGGAAAATAATCTTTTTCATTTAGAAGGAATCCCCACCTTACTTAAATCTGAGAAGGGTTGACTTAGGCTGTAATATGTACCATGGACCAATTTCCCTACCAGCTTTGAAGAAAACCATGAAGGCTTAGGGTAGATTTACATGGTTCAAGTAACTATTACATACAAAATCATTACATGCAAAATTTTTGGATACTGCAAAAATGATGAGGTGAATAAGTCAAAGTATCTGATATAAAGAAACCTACACATAGTTTGAAAAATAAATCTCTTGCTTTTATAATAGTAGTACAGTCGATGCATGATATTTGCTAAGTAAAAGATGAGGGAATAATCCATAGGAAGCAGATAATGCTATGAATTTGGTTGTCAAACATAGCTTCATAAACAAAATTAAATTTGGACTGGGTCTAGAAGAATGAAAAGAATGAAGATTTGAAAGACAGAGGAGAGCTTTTCAGGCAGGAGAAACCTAAATACCACTGTTGAATAAAAATTTACAAAAAATGAATTAATTAAAAAAAGAAGTGAGTAGAAGTGCATCCCTGGACAATTAGCTAAATTTTTCTCATAAAATGAAAGTATATTTTGAGGAAAAAAGGTAATATGAGATTGGAAAGCTAGATAGAAGTCCTGTTTGGGAGAATTGTGAATGCCAGCACTGAAATTTAAAGTTTATTCTCTAGAAAATAAATAGTCATTGAAGATTTGGGGCAGGTGGTGGAGTGAGAGGAAAAACACTGTTTCCAGAATATTGGAACAATGTTGGTGATGGCTGAAGGGAAAAAGATCTTTTGTAGTCCAACTTCAAGTGATCCCAAAATCCTCAACTGAATTAAAGGCATAGCAGAATGTTTTTAATTTGAAAAATAAATGTAAATCCTCTCTGGAGAAAGATACTCTTTCTCAGGCCTCAAATTATTTCTACAGTGTTTCATATACAATGATAGACATGCAATTCAAATTAATAATAAAAATAGCTAAAACTTAATCAAAACAAAAACACATGAAAAAATAAGAGAGCTATGGGATGCCAACAGAAACTTTAAAAAACCATGCTTGATAAGTTAAAGAGAATAAATGTTTTGACAGAGAACTAGAATTTATTTTAAACAAATTAACATTTTAAAAAGAAAAATAATGCAATAACCAAAATTAAGAACTCAATGTAGAGTTTAGAGCAGATTATATAAGTTGAAGAGAAAACTAATGTGCTAGAAGGTGGATCAGAGAAAAGCATTCAGAGAGAGTATAAAGAGACAAAAGTATAAAAAAAAACAAATAAAACATACTAAAAGCATAGAAGAGTAACAAATAAATCTAAGATATGTATAATTGGAGAACCAAGAAGAAAAGAAGAGAGATAATCAGAAATATAACAGAAATGTTAGACGCCAGAAGAGCATAAGATGACTTCAAACTACTAAAAGAAAATGATTGCCATCTAGGAATTTGACACTAAAGATAAGCATCTTCCAGAGACTGAGGAGAAATAAAATTATTTTAAGACAAATATAAACAGAGAATGTGTTGATTTCAAACCCACACTAAAATTTTAAGAAATTCTAAAGAATATTCTTCACTCTGGAGAAATATGATCCCAGATAGAAATTCAGAAATGCAATATGAAAATAACACAAAGTGGCAAACATATGGGTAACTCTAAATAAATATTAACTGTTCAAACAACAGTAATAATAATGTCTTGTGAAGTTTAAAATTTATCAAGAAAATAAATAGATGGCAACATAGCATAAAAATTGTGAGGAAGATAAATGGAATTGAAGGGTTCTAAAATTCTTGTATTATACAGAAAAAGAAGAATATTAAATTATATTTGTTCAATAGCTTAAGGATGTACACTAATTTCTAGGATAATCACCAAGAGATAATAAAATGATACATGGCTTTTAAGATAAGACGGGGGAAAAATAGAAAAATGGGAAAATCCTGAATAAATTCAAAGAAGAAAAGGGAAAAAAAAAGGCAAAAAGAAAAACTAGACCAGTTGGGGTGAATAGAAAACACACAACAATATGGTAGATTTAAACAAAAATATATCAAAATTGAATTAAATGCGACCAGCTTAAATGTTCCAATTAAAAGATGAGGATTATTAGAATGGAGTTTATAAAACAAAACTCATCTACTTGCTTACTACAATACATAATGCAAATATGAGAACAGAAAAAAATGGGAAGGGAGAGCATCGGGAAAAATAGCTAATGCATGTAGGGTTTAATGCCTAGGTGATGGGTTGATAGGTGCAGCAAACCACCATGGCACAAGTTTATCTATGTAACAAACATAGCTTTTGTCTTTGGTTCTGTTTATTTGATGGATTATGTTTATAGATTTGCATATGTTGGACTAGCCTTGTATCCCCGGAATGAAGCTAACTTGATCGTGATGGATAAGCTTTTTGATGTGCTGTTGGATTCAGTTTGCCAGTATTTTATTGAAGATTTTTGCACCAATGTTCATCATGGATATTGGCCTGAAATTTTCATTTTTAGTTGTGTCTCTGCCAGGTTTTGGTATCAGGATGATGTTGGTTTCATAAAATGAGTTAGGGAGGATTCCCTCTTTTTGTGTTGTTTGGACTAGTTTCCGAAGGAATGGTACCAACTCCTCTTTGTACGTCTGGTAGAATTCGTCTGTGAACTCGTCTGGTTCTGGACTTTTTTGGTTGGTAGGCTATTAATTGCTGCCTCAACTTCAGACCTTGTTATTGGTCTATTCAGGGATTCAACTTCTTCCTGGCTTAGTCTTGGGATGGTGTAAGTGTCCAGGAATTTGTCCATTTCTTCTATATTTACTGGTTTCTGTGCATAGAAGTGTTTGTAGTAATGTCTGATGGTAGTTTGTATTTCTTTAGAATTGGTGTTGATATCCCTTTTATCATTTTTTATTGCATCTATTCGATTCTTCTCTCTTTTCTTTTTTATTAGTTTGGCTAGCAGTCTGTCTATTTTGTTGATGTTTTCAAAAAACCAGCTCCTAGATTCATTGATTTTTTGAAGGTTTATTTTGTGTCTCTATCTCCTTCAATTCTACTTTGATCTTGGTTATTTCTTGTCTTCTGCTAGCTTTTGAATTTGTTTGATCTTGCTCCTTTATTTCTTTTAATTGTGATGATAGGCTGTCAGTTTTAGATCTTTCCTCGATTCTCATGTGGGCATTTCATGCTATAAATTTCCCTCTAGACACTGCTTTAAATGTGTCCCAGAGATTCTGGTACATTGTGTCTTCGTTTGCACTGGTTTCAAAGAACATCTTTATTTCTGCCTTCATTTCATTATTTATCCTGTAGTCATCAGGAGTAGGTTGTTCAGTTTCCATGTAGTTGTGGGGTTCTGAGTGAGTTTCTTAATCCTGAGTTCTAATTTGATTGCGCTGTAGTCTGAGACTGGTTGTTATGATTTCTGCTCTTTTGCATTTGCTGAGCAGTGATTTACTTCCAATTATGTGGTCAATTTTAGAATAAGCGCAATATGGTGCTGAGAAGAATGTGTATTCTGTGGATTTGGGGTGGAGAGTTCTGTAGATGTCTATTAGGTCTGCTTGGTCCGGATCTTAGTTCAAGTCCTGGATATCCTTGTTAATTTTCTATCTCATTGATCTGTCTAATATGGACAGTGGAATATTAAAGTCTCCCACTATTATTGTGCAGGAGTCTAAGTCTCTTTGTAGGTCATTAAGAACTTGCTTTAGGTATCTGGGTGCTCCTGTATTGGGTGCATATATATTTAGGATAGTTAGCTCTTCTTGTTGTATTGATCCTTTTACCATTATATAATGCTCTTCTTTGTTTCTTTTGATCCTTGTTAGTTTAAAGTTTATCAGAGACGAGGATTGCAACCCCTGCTTTTTTTTTTTTTTCTCTCCATTTTCTTGGTAAATCTTCCTCCATCCCTTTATTTTGAGTCTATGTGTGTCTTTGCACATGAGATGGGTCTCCTGAATACAGCACACTAATGTTATAGTCTTTATCATTTATCCAGTATCATTTTCCATTACCCTCTATCCTGCACTTCATATCTCAGAAATAACTACTTGTAGATTCTCAAACACATTCATGCTTAATTCTACTTACAATTTCATGTGACATTAATGGGAAATAAATGATATTGCCATTTAACCAACTTGTATTAATAGCTATCCTTCAAGAATGTATTAAATATTCTCATAGTGGTCTTTTCTGATGTTCCACCTACACCTAAATACACTTTCCTTTGTGTTCCCATATACTCCTTGTTCACACTTCAACTATAGCATGTATCCTACCATCTTATTATTATTTAAACTTTTATTTTCTCAAGTATTTGTGAGCAGCCTCAAATTTTAAAGCTCCATCTCTAGGACTTTAATAATTGTGAACACAAATAATTGAAAAAAATATGGAGGGTTCCATTTGAAGACTAAAACTGATATAAAATATAACAATCTGGTTTTTAACAAAACAAACATATAATCAGTATTACTACTAGACATAGCTTTCTAATATAATTTCAGTATCACATTAGGAAATATCATTAGGCCGAGGCTGGTAAGAAATGGAGAGAAAAATCTATTGAGAACCTTCTTACAAAAAATGGACCACTATCCTCTATGTGATCCCTCATAGAATGCCTAATTTTTTTTAACGCTACCTTGCAAGCTTCAGAAGGCAGGATGTTTTTAAATTAGAGGCCATTACATTATAATCCATCTGCCAGCACTATTTTTTAAAATTAATTTAGCCCTTTTTTCATAATGTGATCTTATGTCCAACATCCACTACTGATCAAGGCACTTAAATAAACTTTAAAGTAGCAACCAGGTTGTCCTGCTAGGTTCTGAGGCTACAACTCCACAGGGACACAGGGAATTACTCTCAAATTACTTAAAGTCTAGTGTGAAGGCACGCCATGATGAGACCCACACTAATTAACAGACCGTGTATCTGCAGGACCTATGCACCTTGGATTCTGGGAGAATAGTCTTGGTTTCAGTTAGTCTCTTTTATTTCCCTATAAGTATATAACCATCTATTAGAATATGTGTTTCTTTATGTGTATTTGTGTATGTGTGTGTATACATACATACACACACACACACACATATAGTCATCCATCTCCTATCTGTTACCTGTCCATCCTTCCCCATATGTTACAAAAACAGATGTTAAGATAAATTGTGAGAATTAATATAAAGTATTTTCAATAAAAAGTGCTGGAGCAACTGAATATTCACATGCAAAAAAAAATGAACCTAGACACAGATCTTAAACCTCTCACAAAAATTTACTTAAAATAGAGCATAGATCTAATTGTAAAACACAAAACTATAAAGCTTATTGAAGATAACATAAGAGAAAATCTAGATGATCTTTAGTTTGGTGATGACATTTTAGATATAACACCAAAGGCATAATCCATAAAAGGAAGAATTGAAAAGCTGGACTTCAGTAGAATAAGAAATTTCTGCTCTGTGAAAGACACCATCAAGAATATAAAAAGAAAAGCCACAAACTTGGATTTGCAAAAGGCAAATCTGATAAAGGACTGTTATCCAAAATATATAAAGAACTCTTAAAACTCAACAATAAGAGATCACCTAATTAAAAATAAACCAAAGATATTAACAGACACCTCACCAAAGAAGATATATAGATGGTAAATAAACATACAAACAAACATCAACTCCACATCATGTCATCAGAAAAATGCAAATAAAAACAACAGTAAGATAACCATTACACATCTATTAGAATGACCAAAATCCAGAACACTGATACCACCAAATGCTGGCAAGGACGTGGAAAAACAGAAACTCTACTTCATTGCTGAGGAGAATAAAAAATGTTGTAACCACTGTGGAAGAAAGTTTGGCAGTTTCTTACAAAACTAACATACTCTTACCATACAACCCAGCAATCACACTTCTTGGTACTTTCCAAAAGAGTTGAAAACGTATGCTTACACAAAAACCTGTAAGAGATGGTTACAGCAGCTTTATATATAACTGTCAAAACTTGGAAGCAACCAAGATGTCCTTCAATAGGAAAACTGCTATATAAATTGTGGTACATTAAGCAAATAGAATTCTACTGAGAAATCAAAAAGAATTGAACTATCAAGCCATGAAAAGACATGGAGGAAACTTAAATGCATTTAACTGAGTGAAAGAAGCCAATCTAAAAAGTCTTATTACTGTATGATCCAAGGGACATTTTGGAAAAGGAAAAACTATGGAAACAGTAAAGGAAAAACTATGGAAACAGTAAAAAGATCAGTGGTTTCCAGGGGTTAGGAGGGGTGAATAGGCAGAGCACAGAGGGCCTGCAGGTAATGAGAATACTCTATATGATACTATAATGGTAGATACATGTCATTACATATTTGTCCAAACCCATACAACTTACAACAAAAAGTATGAACCCAAATGTAAACTGGGAAATAATGATGTGCCAATGTGGCTTCATGAAACGTAACAAACATACTACTCTGGTGAGGGATACTGATAGCGGGAAAGGCTCTGAATATGTGGAGGCAGGCTGTACATGAAAACTCTCTGAACCTTCCTTTCAGTTTTGCTATGAACCAAAAACTGCCTAAAAACGGTCTTTAAATTAATTAATTAATTTAATGTAATACAAACGAATACAATTTTAAACTAAATCTAACTTCACATGCCTGTAATACCAGCCCTTTGAAAGGCCAATTCTGGAATATTGCTTAAGGTCAGGAGTTTGAGATCACTTTGGGCAACATGACAAAAATCTATCTCTACCAAAAGGGAAAAAAATAATAATAACTAGGCGTGGTCAGGCGCCTGTGGTCCCAATTACTCAGGAGGCTGAGGTGGGAGGATCCCTTGAGCCCAGAAGTTTGAGGTTCCATGAGCCATAATGGGGGGCACCACACTCCAGCCTGGACCACAGACAGAGACTTTGTCTCTAAAAAAAAAAATTTAATGAAAGTAAATAAATAAATCTAACTACCACCAGCTGTGTTAAATTCTATGGAAACAAAGAATCAAAAAAAAAAAAAAAAAGGTTTAAAACTCTACAACAATCATAACCCATTTTTAAATGACTTATAAATAAAATGAGAGGTATTTTAGAATTACTTTATTGGGAAAATTTGTCCCCAAGTCTTTTAGATTTAGATAAAAATAAAGACAAATAACCTGTTACAAGTCCAAGGATGTGAAGTACTCAGAAAAGCTTATTTTCAAAGCATGTATTGAATAGGTTCACTTTACTCTATTTTCGTGGCCACTATATTCTGGTCCAAGCCACTGTTATCTCTCCCTTGGAAAATTAAATGGCTTTCTATCTGGTTTCTCCTTTTCCACTCTTGGCAGTCTTTAATGCACATTTTACATGGCAGCTAAATTGATTTATAAAACCACAAAACTGATAATGATACTTCCCTGTCTAAAGGGAAGCTCTTCAGTGGCTTCCCACTGCACTTAGGATGAAATCCAGATCCTTAGCATGATGGCTCCTGCCCACATCCCCAGCCATCTTGGATTATTCTCCCCTCGTGTTTTATGCTCCAGACATATCAGCGTTCTTCCCACTCTTTCCTTCCTTGAGGTCCTTAAATATCCTACCAGTTCTTCCTGGAGTGTTCTTTCCCACCCCCATCACCTGGCTAATTCTTAAACAACAATTCTTCTGAGTAGACTTCCATAGCCTCTTCCTCCACAAATCTAGGTGACGTCTGTTGCAGTTGGGAACCAGATTCTGAGATGGAATTTGGAGCAGGAATGTTTTTTTGAGGGGCAACGCCTGTACAGGAGCTGAGAAAGCAAGATTGAGCAAGAGGTAGCTTCAGACTATGATGCTGCAGACAAATTCTTTGCCAGACAAGCCGAGAGGCCTGGAACAAAGGTTGCCTATTGCAAGGGTCTCATGTTGGATAGCAATGGCTAATCCCTTACCCTACTGCCTTTTCACCCACTTACTAGAGTCACCCCTTCAAAGCAGAAGTTAATCCTTATGAAGCTAAAAATTGAAGATTACCAGCTAGCCACCTGCCTGGGGGCTTGGCAAGAAGTTATTTCTTCTTTTTATTTTATAATTTTTTAGAAAATACAGATGAGCTCTTTCTATGTTGACCACGCTGTTCTTGAGCTCCTGACCTCAAGTGAGTCTCCCATCTTGACATCCCAAAGTGTTGGGATTACAAATGTAAGCCACCGCAACTGGCCAGCAGGTTATTTCTCTATTTTAACATTTTTTGAAGTAAAGCATGCATATAAAATGCACCATCTTCATCATTTTTAAGTGTACAGTTCAGTGGTGCTCTAAAAACAGTCTTTAGAATATATGTATATTCTTTCCTTTTCCCTTCATCCCCCTTCCTGCTACTCTTCCTACCTTCTGTTAACCACAGTCTACTTTCTGTCTCAGTGAGATCCACTTTTTTAGCTACCACGTATAAGTTAGAACATGTGATATTTGTCTTTCTGTGCCTAACTTATTTCATTGAACAAAATGACATCCAGTTCTGTCCATGTAGCTGCAAGTGACAGGATTTCATTTTTTTATGACCAAATAATAGTCCATTGTGTAAATATGCCACATTTTCTTTATCCATTCATTCACTGATGAGCACTTAGGTTGATTGTATATCTGAGCTACTGGGAATAGTGTTGCAGTAAACATGGCAGTGCAGATACATGTTCGACATATTGAGTTCCTTTCCTTTGGATATATATCAAATGGTAAAATTGTGGAATCATATGATAGCTCTATATTTGCAGTTTTTTGGAGGAACCACTCTACTGTTCTCCATAGTGGTTGTACTAATTTACAGTTTCAACAACAGTGTATGAGGGCTCACCCTTCTCTACATCCCCTCCAACATTTGTTAATGCCTGTCTTTGATACAAGCCATTTTAAATCAAATAAGATGATACAATTGTGGCTTTGATTTGCACTTTTCTGATGATTAGTGATGTTGAGCATTTTTCATATATCTGTTGGCCAATTTTATGTATTCTTTTAAGAAATGTCTATTCAGATCTTTTGACCTTTGATTAATTGGATTATTTATTTTTTGCTATTAAATTGTTTGAACTCCTTATAAATTCTGCTTATTCATCCTTTGTGAGAAGGATGGTTTGCAAATATTTTCTTCCATTTACTAGATTGTATTTTCACTTTGTTGATTGTTTCCTTAGCTGTGAAGAAGCTTTTTAGCCTGATCCTATTTGTTTTTTTGTTGTTGTTGTTGTTGTTTGTTTGTTTGTAATTGTTTTGGTTGCCTGTGTTTTAAGATCTTACACAAAAATTATTTGCCCAGATCAGTGTCCCAGAGGATGTCTCATTGTTTTCTTTGAGCATGTCATAGTTTCAGCTCTTAGATTTAAGTCTTTAGTCCATTTTGATGTGACTTTTTTTTGTGGTGAGGGCAATAGGGTGTAGTTTCATTCCTCTGCATATAGTTATCTAGTTTTTCTAGCACCATTTATTGAAATGACTATCTTTTCCCCATTGTATATTCTTGGCATCTTTGTTGCAAATGAGTTGGCTGCAATACATGAATTGATATCTGGTTTTCTGTTATGTTCCATTGGTCTATGTATCTGTTTATATGACAATACCATGCAGTTTTGGTTACTACACATTGATGTCATATAGTGTCATATCTCTGGCTCCATTCTCTTTGTGCAAGGTTGCTTTGGTTATTCAGTCTTTCAGTTCCTTATAATTTTAGGACTTTTAGGGGCCAAGATGGGATCCCAACAAATGTGTCTACAACTTCAGCAAGGCAAAAGGTCTGCACGTACTCCTTGGAAGGGGGCAGAATCCAGAGAGCCAGGCTGCAGCATTATTCTGCACTTCCACAGCACTTCACAAGACAAGGCCTACTGGCTTGGAATTCCAGGCAGCAACCGGCAACAGGGTGGAGCCCACCTGAGACCCAGCAGAGCCACTGAGGGGAGGGACAGGCACCATCTCTGCTGTTTGGTCAACTCAGCTGTTCCAGCCTATGGGCTTTGGAAAGTCCAAACGATCCAGATGAGGAAAGGTGCCCACAGCAGTGCAGCACAACTTTGCCAGATTTTGGTCAGACTGCTTCTTTAAGCAGGCCCAATCCATTTTTCTTCCCTAGACAGGGCCTTCCAGCCAGGCCCTCCAGCAATGCCCACCCACATATATTACAGATAGAGCTCTGATCTCCCTCTGCGATGGAGTTCCCAGGAGAGGGGGTAAAGACCACTACCTGGGTTGGATGGATGACTCAGCCTTTCCAACCTATGGGCTTTGGAGAGTCCAAGTCGACAGGAGCAGAGGCAGTTCTCCAGCTTGACACAGCTTTTGTGTCAAGGTGTGATCAGACACCTTCTTTAAGTAGGACCCCAATCCACTACTCCTCCTGGCCGTTTCTCCCAGCTGAGTCTTCCCAGCCAGGGCCTCTGGCCACTGCTGCCTATATTCTAAGAGGCCAAAAAAGCTCTAATTTCTCCCTGCGACAGAATACCTGAGAAGCAAGGCAGGTCACCAACTTGGCTGTTTCGGCTTCTCAGCCCATTCAGCCTGTGGGCCCTGGAGAGCCCAAACCGATTGCAGGCTGAAGGTTATCCTCAACACAGCACAGCTGCTCTACCAAAAAGCAGCCAGACCGCTTCTTTATCTAAGTCCCTGATCCCATTCCTCCTGAATAGATGAGACCTCCCAACCAGGGTAGGAGCACTGGGGCCAGAAATAGGTCAGTAACCCCCTAGGGCTGAGCTTTCATAGGAAGGAGCAGGCTGCCATCTTTGTTGTTTCACAGCCCACACTGGTGATACCTCCAGGAACAGGAAACACCGAAGCAACTAGGGTCTAGAGTGGATTCCCAGAAAACCCAGCAGCCCTATGGAAGAGTGGCCTGACTGGATTAAGAAAAAACAAACACATAGAAAACAACAACAACAAAACCCAACAAAAACCCCATCCAAAGGTCAGCAGCCTCAAAAATCAAAGATAGATAAGCCCACAAAGATGAGAAAGAATCAATATAAAAATGCTGGAATACGAAAAGCCAGTTTCCCTTTTTCTCCAAATGACCACAACGCTTCGCCAGCAAGTGCTCAGAACTGGGGTAAGGCTGAGATGGCCGAATTGACGGAAGTAGGCTTCAGAAGGTGGGTAATAACAAACTTCACTGAGCTAAAGAAGCATGTTGAACCCAATGCAAGAAAGCTAAGAATCGTGATAAAACAATACAGGAGCTGACAGCCAAAATGGCCAGTTTAGAGAGGAACATAACCAACCTGTTAGAGCTGGAAAACACTACAACAACTTCATCATAAAAATCACAGGTATTAACAGCAGAATAAAACAAGCAGAAGAAAGAATTTCAGGTCTTGAAGATGATCTATCTGAAATAAGACAGGCAGACAAGAATGCCTGTCTTCAGGTGTAGAGAAAAGAGAATGAAAAGGAAGGAACAAAAGAGAAATATGGAATGATGTAAGGAGACCAAATCTAAAACTGATTGGGGTACCTGAAAGTAATGGAAAGAATGGAACAAAGTTGGAAAACATACTTCAGGATATCATCCAGCAGAGGTTTTCCAACCTAGCAAGAGGGTCAACATTCAAATTCAGGAAATCCGGAGAACCCCCGTAAGATCATATATGAGAAGATCAAGATGAGAAGACCAAGACACATAATCATCAGATTCTCCAAGGTCAAAATTAAAGAAAAAATGTTAGAGGCAGCCAGAGAGAAAGGCCAGGTCACCTGCAAAGGGAAGCCCATCAGATGAACACCAGAAACCCTACAAGCTAGAAGAGATTGGAGGCCAATATTCAACATTTTTAAAGACAAGAATTTTCAAACAATTTTATGTCCAATCAAAGTAAGCTTCACAAGTGAAGGAGAAATATGATCCTTTTCAGACAAGCAAATACCGAAGGAATCCATTACCACCAGACCTGACTTGCTAGAGCTCCTAAAGGAAGCACTAAATATGGAAAGGAAAAACCTTTACCAACCACTACAAAAACATGCCGAAATACACAGACCAGTGACATTATAAAGCAACCACATACACAAGTTTTTTTCAGATATAAGATCATGTTATAGAAACAAGGCTAATTTGACTTTTTCTTTTTCAATTTGGATGCAATTTATTTCTTTCTTTTCCTAATTGCTCTTGCCAGGACTTCTAGTACTTTGTTGAGAAAAACTGGTATAAGTAGGCATCCTTATCTTGTTCTAGATTTTAGTAGAAAACCTTCAATCCTTCACCATTTAGTACAGTGTTATCTGTGGGTTTGTCATATATGGCCTGTATTATTGTGAAGTATGTTCCTTCTATACCCATTCCTATGAGGTTTTTTGTCATGAAGATATGTTCAATTTTATCAAATGCTTTTTTGGCATTTATTGAAATAATCATATGGCTTTTGTTATTGATTCTCTTAATGTGATGTATCATGTTTATTGATTGCATCCCAGGAATGAATCCCACTTGATCATGGTAAATAACATTTTTAATACATTGTTGAATTCAGGTTGCTAGTATTTCTGTGTGTGTGTGAGAGTGTGTGTTTTGTTTGTTTCTACTATTTTATTTGTGCTCTAAAATAAGATATCTCTTTAAAATAACTTGCTATATCTGTAAGATGTTTTTCATAAGTCTCATGATAACCACAATGCCAAAACCTGTAATAGAGACATTAAAATCAAAAGCAGAGAATTAAAACATCTTACCAGATAAAGCCACTTCAACATAAAGGAATATAGTAAGAAAGAAAAAGTCTGAAAACAACCAGAAAAAGGGCAACAAAGTAGCAGTAATAAGTTTTTACTCATCAACGATAACATGGAATGTATGGTCTGAAATCTCCATGTAAAATGCAAAGATTGGCTGAATATAAAAAATCAAGACCCAACTATATGTTGCCTTCAAGAACTCACTTTACCTACAAAAACCCACATAGATTGAAAGTGAGGGGGTAGAAAAATATATTCCATGCAACTGAAAACCAAAAAAGGCCAAGAGTACTATGTTTATATCAGAGACTACAAATCTAAGACTATAAAAAGAAACAAGAAAGGTCACTATATGATGATAAATGGGTCAATTCAGCAAGAGAACATAACAATTTTAAGTATCTATTCACCCACCACCAGAGCTCCCAGGTATATAAAGCAAGCGTTAGAAGATCTAAAGGGAAAAATAGACTCCATTACAATAGTAGTAAGAGACTTTTACACCACACTCTCAGTTATGGGAAGATCACGCAGACAGAAAATCAATAAAGAACCAGTGGAGCTAGACTGCACAATAGGTCTCATAGACCCAAGTGATATTTACTTAACATTTTACCCAACTGCTGAAAAAAACACACACACACATTATTTTCACTAGTGCATGGAACATTCTTTGCAATAGACTATATCTTAAGCTAAAAGACAAGTCTGAACAAATTCAAAAGAATAGAAATTATATCAAGTATCTTTTCTACCACAATAGAATAAAACTAGAAATCAAAAACAAGAGGAATCTTGGAAAATACACAAATACATAAAAATTAAACAACATGCTCCTCAATGGTCAATGGATCAATGAAGAAATCAAGAATGAAACAAATGAAAACAAAAATTCAACATACCAGAATCTATGGGGTACAGCAAAAGCAGTACTATGAAGGACGTTTATAGCAATAAACACCTGTATTGTAAAAGGAGAAATAAGTAACCTAACAACACATCTCAAGAAACTAGAAAAGCAAAAACAGACTAAACCCCAAATTAGTAGAAAGAAAGAAATAATTAGGATCAGAGTAGAAATAAATAAAATTGAGACAAAAAATACAGAATATCAACAAAACAAAATGTTGTTTCTTTGAAAAGATTAATGAAATCAACAAATTTTTAGTTACACCAAGAAAAAAAGAGAAGATCCAAGTCCATATATAAAAACAGAAACAAAAAAAGAGTGATAACAACTGAGACCTCAGATATACAAAGAACAATTCAAGACCAGTGTGAGCAACTATTTGCCCACAAAGTGGAAAAGCTAGAAGAAATGGATGAATTACTGAACACATAAAACCTATCAAGATTGAAATATGAAGCAATAGAAAACCTCAACAAACCAACAGTGAGAATAAAATCAAAGCCGTAAGTCTCCCATCTAAGAACAGCTGTGGACCTGATGGCTTGCTGCTGAATTCTACCAAACATTTGAAGAATCACTCTTAATCAAACTCTCGAAAAAATTAAAGAGGAGGGAATACTTTCATAAATTCATTCTATGTAGCTAGGATTACCCTTATAACAAAACAAGACAATGACCCAACAGAAAAAGAAACAGGCCAGTATCACTGATAACCATAGATGCAAAACTTCTCAGTCTTTTCTTGAAGGAAGATCTGAATAGCTCATCTCTGTGTCCAGTACAATGTCCTTGCCTCTCTTCTCCTCAAAGCACTTGTTACTTTTCCTTCATTTCTCTACAATTTGAAACTTTTGTGTATGTATCTGTTTAATTGCTGGCTTCTCCACCAGATGGCAAACTTCATAAGAGCAGAGGTTGTGCTGTTTTCATTTTCTGCTATATATCCAGCACCTAGCACCATGGCTGCCACATTGGAAGAATGTGAATGTTTGATGAATAAATGAATAAACGTTGCTGACACCTGAGGATAATTTGCCTTGAAGATATTTTTAACTGGGATCCTGAGTGGTCAACAGTTGCAAACCACTGCACATGACTCAAGCCTCTACAAGATTCAGATAATTCTGCTTTTCCCTGCCAGGTGTATTGCTTTTTCACCTAACAGGCCTTAGCCTAGCCTGTGAAGTTTGGTCTCAGACCCTTGTGGTTTGACTCATTTTGTTTCCATATCCAGCTTAAAATAAAATAGTGCCTTCAGTTTCTAATCATTCTCAGTCTTCGGGAATCTCATTTTCTTTCATCTTTTGCACTAGGTAAAGTCATGAAGAGCTAATTTGAGTGAAGTCATGGTGATGTCATAACCACATCTACTATAAGCTACTGTTTCCTGCCCCCTAAAAAATCTAAATTTTCTCTCTCTGGACTTTGAAGCTTGTATGTTTCTGACATCTTTTTTTTCCCCCAAAAACTACTTTCACGCTGTGTTATACTGGGTCTTATTGCCCATTCCCCAGCTAAGCAGTCCTCCTGACTCTTAGCTTGCAGTTCTCATTCAAGTATTTCCGCTGTCCATTCATGGGGCAGATGGGAGGGAAGAACAGCTATTAAGGCTATCGAATATTGCAAAATTCAAGATCCCGCTGCTGAAATTTTACCAGCTGCTCTGCATACTGTCTCCTAATCTAAGCTTGACTATGTGGTTCTCAATAACAATTTAGGGAAGAGGGGGTTCAGATCATCTAGGCTATAATTATTAAATGGTGAGAAAAATTTGGAGACTCCAACAATGATTAATTTGGTGTCTTTACAGAGGACCAGCCTCACCCCAAGTGATCATTAGAAGTTTCTTTTCAATCTGCTCAGTAATGTGATTGAGGAAAAGGATCTCTGGGCCTGGGTTCAAAGCCCAGCTCTGTCATATTTTAGCTGCATAACACTGGACAAGTTGCTTAACTTTCCATACCAACATCTTCATAAACAAGAAGGTAAAATAAAAGCATCTACATATAAAGTCTTTGTAAGGATTAATAAAGTAATGTGAACAAGTTGCCTAACAAAGTTTCTGGCACAGAAACAGAAGAAACACATAAAAATGTTATAGATTACTGTTGTTTTCTGTATCGTCGCTCTTTTCTTTTGTTCAGTTGACACTTTCTCTCACCTTCCTTCTTTCTCCTTTCTAGTCACTCTCTCTCATTCTTTCTCAGAGCTTTTCTATGAATGAAGGGGAAAAATAGTCTTATCTATTCCTGCCTTCACTAAGAAATTAGTCATTTATTGATAATGGGAGGCGATATTGCAAAGTGATTTCTGGTAGACTCTGGAGCCTGATGTCTTGTGTAATAGTGTCTTTGCCACAACCTTGCTGTAGATTCTTTGGCAAGATACCTAACGTCTCAGTTTTCTTATCTGGAAAATGCACATAATATTTGTGTCTGCTTCACAGAGTTATTTTGAAGATAAAATGATTTACCTGAAGTACCTAGTGCATAAGATTTCTAAATATTAACTTTATTTCTTATAGCTTATTTTATTTTTAAAATAAAGAAAATACTTACTGAAAATAAGAAATAAATAAAAACAAAACAAAACAAAAACTCTGGCATGAGCAACGGAGGCGTCTGGGGGCAGATAGTCTCTCCCTGTTATAGATCAAACCTCCAAGGTACTGTGTCTACTGAAGACCTCACTTTAATAACTTTCCCAATAGCCATCTCTCTTTCAACTAACTTTTCTCTTCTCTCTTGGGAGATTTCCCCTGGGTTGCCTGTTAGTGAGTCACTTCCTACTGCCAGTCTTGTTCACACGTTAAACATCCTGACAGTTAGTGAATCACCTCTATATCCTGCTTTGTTATTTATTTATTTTTGCTTCTCCACTCCCTGTCCCTAACCCCACCTCACACCAGCCACCTAATTCTCCTGGAGAAATCAAACACGGAAAAGACATTTGGGGCAAGAACATTGAATATCCATGGAAACTCAATGCCTTAAATACCGTTGCATGAGGCTTCAACTCGAATGTTGGTAAAATGTCTCCCTCATTTCTCTTAATGTTAGAACCCACAATCTCACAATTCTAACCTGTTCTTTTGTTCAAAGCCTCCAATTAAAACCTTGGGTACAAGCACTTACATTTGTTTAGTGAGATGTTTTTTACATTAAGTGGACTTTGGAAGATAAAATTCTAGACAGAAGAGGTAGTGTGATGAGAAAGAAAGAGAGGACGAGAAGGGGAGGATGACCAGCAAGGGATATCAGTAAAAAGAATGGGGATGATGATAGTAAAGGTAAAGAGAGAGGATGAGCAAGAAAGAGAATTGGGAGAGACTAATGAAAAAACAGAAATAAAAAATAAAAACTGAAGAAAGTAGACTATAATTAGTCTGGTGATTAAGAGTACTGGTTGTAGAGTTAGAGTATCTATTCACATTACAGCTTTAACACTCACTAGCCGTGTAACCCAGAGCAAAGTAGTTAATGTTTCAGTACCTCAGTTTTATCTTTAAAATTGGAATAATAGTAGTACCCACTTCTTAGGGTTGTTATGATTAGTGAGGTAATGCATGGAAAGCATTGTGAACAATGCCTGGAACATAGTAAGTGCTCAATAAAGATAGCAGTGGTTATTATTAGTAGGAATATTTATTCTTATATCTAAGGTCATCCTAGTAATGATTGCTTTCTTAAATTATCAGTATTTATAGCTACAACAACTTCTGAATGTCTACAAATCCAGATAATTCGGAAAACTTTTACTAGAGATGCCCAGTATATTTGTCAATGATATTGAATGTTACTATCTCACTAAGAATGTGCTAAAGAAAATTCTACAAAACAAATTATTTACAACTTGCACAAACGTGCTACAAACACACGGAAGAAAAATTTAACTACATCTTTGTACTGTATTTAGTGTATCTGTTTTAGAATATCGAGGCACTCTCCTAGAGCCATGACCTCCCGTTTTAAAATACTAGGGTCAGTGGGGAGGGAAGACTCAAAAGCCTGTGCGTTAAATGTGTTTCCATACATTTCACAAGGAGCTGACCCCAAATCCCAGCGTGTGTGTATAACTGCCTCAGATACCTGAAAGTAAACAAAGCGGATAACTAGTTCTGCCTATTGAACCAACATAAAAGCTCTGATCAAAAAGATCTTCTCATCAGATGGTCATATATTTAAAAGTTTACCACATCCCATAATGTGTTGACATGTTTACTGTGATTTGCTAAGAGACAGGAGAGACTTTTTTCCACTTAACAAGAGGCTTCTTCAATCAGGCTCCTGAAGGGTTTTTAGCAGTTCAAGCAGGTGAGTGACAAATGTGATTATAATCAACAGGAAATAGAAGCTAGATCTTCTGCATATTCTCCTACCCACCCCTCCCCTATAAAATATCTCACATTAAACTGCCAACATGATGAACTTCAGAAAATATTCACAGCCCAGTGACACTCACATATTCAAGCTGCTATTAACAACCACTCAGACACCTAATACTGCCTTGCTTTGTGTGACTTGAAGACTGATGAACCTGAGTTCTTTCCTTTTCACTGTTACTGATACTATCATTGTATAATAGTTGGGGCAGAAAGGGAAAATTTGCCTCAAGGAAATAGAAGACAATGTTTATGATATTATAGAAAAAGAAATGAAATACAGTTTACAGATCCTGTTTTTGCCAGTAACCATGCCTTTGCCAATTAAAACAAAAACAATGGTGTTTTACATGTAACACTTTCCACTAACTTTTCACACATACAACCTCTTATAATCTTCTCAATGATCCTAAGAAGACTTAACCTCTAAGATTAATCTCTGTGAAATATCCTAGAGCTAAATTTCCTGACCAATGAACAAAAAGTCTAAAATCTAGAAGAAAGAATGTTTATAGAAAAATAGTCTTTTCAAGCCTAGTAACTGCATTACCTTTTTTATTGTTGTTGTTTTTTTTTTTCTTCTCTCCCTAGAAGAAGCATGAAGCTCTCAGGCAACAAAAGTAAGATTTGCAAAAATGTGTTTTTTATTGTTTTCCTATAAATGATTTCACTTATTTCTCAAGTTTGCTCTAATTGAAAACTTAACCTGGCTAATTCAAGGTGGCTCAATCACTTTCAGATATATCTCAATCTCTTTTGGTTTTGAACTCTATTTCACGTTTTTCCCCTTTCCCCTCATCCTAAGATAATCTAAATTCTGAGAGATGAAATTTTTGTCTCCAGGATCAGAACTGGGATGTCTATAAAGTATGCCGTCATCCTCCACCCACACTGGCCAAAGCTGAGTGTTTTGTTCATTTAGCCTTTGGGTACCATTCTGTCCGTTGATGCTTGTCTTGGCTTGGACAGTGTATCCTGTCATCCACCAGCCTACATTTAGCCCTTGCTACTAGGGTACATGGGGCTCTGAGAGGCTGTCTTTGGACCTATGATCAGACACCTCCTTCAGTAATGGTCGATTGTCACTCAGGCATGATATTGAACTTGAGACTTCTTTTACTTTGCAGTTTGGGAGGTGCACCCTCTGAAGCTCTATCTGCTATGGATCCCCACACACTTAGCCAGGCTTTCTTTTGCCCTCCCCATGAGGTTTAGACTACACAGAATGGAAGTAAGCAGGACCCTTTCTGGCACCCATTAAAGTCCTGGTAGGGCCTTCTCAAATTTTTCTTTTCCCACCAGCTGAACAGACTTTCATGTCCCTCAAGTGACCAAAAAAAGACCCAGATCCCACGTCATCCTGCATTTTTGTCAACTCTATAACATACAAGATAAATTACACATCTTGCATCCTCTTTATGTTCAAAACCTACCTCTTGAAATTTTAGGGAAAATTATATTGTCTCTCAAGAAGGCTCATGTAAATCAAAAGCACTGGCTTTTGGACTACTTACAGTTTCTAATCTAGAGCAGTAATAGTCCATTTAGTCTACTCTTAGAGTGAGTAATATGTAATGATCAGACACTTGGTTTCAAGGGCCAGAATGCCCAAGTTCAAATCTCAGTGTAAATGTTTGCTACCTACCTATTCCGTGTTACATAAATCAACCTGTCTAGTTTTTTCATCTGGAAAAATGAGCCTAATAAAGGTTCCTGTCTCAAAGGGTGGTGATGATTAAATAAGCTAAGCACGTAGTACAGTGTGTGGAATATATTTAGCGTTTAGGATTTTACATGGCATATAGTAAGCAGTTTGTTTACTGTTAAAATTATCAAAATTATTATTACTTAGGAGCTAAAAAGTCAAAAATTTGACTTAGATCTTTCCGGGTCCTCTTGTGTTTCTCATCTTAAGGCAATAGTTTACAACCTAATAGGGAAATATTTAAAGATATCATTTTGCTATAAAGAATGAAATTTAGTAGCTTGCAAACTACTGTGTACAAACCACTTAGATTGTATTGAACATAAACAAGTTGCTATGATGGCTAAGATGGACCCAGTAAGAGACAGCAGTTTATACTTTTTTCAAATGTATCTACATGTATCTAAATTTAGATTCAATGAATCTAAAACAATTACAATTTTTTGCTGAGTACTCTGTGCCTCCCTGTAGATTCCCAACATTCCTCCCCTAATATCCCCATATAAAACTAAATGTGATTTCTCTACTTTGATGTCTCATAACTCTGTTTCTATCTCTTATGTGCACTTTTACTAAATATTGCATTATTGTGATTTTTATACTTGTTCACTCTCCCAGTTTGGACTGTTTGAATCAATTCCTTTTTCTTTACTGACAGTGTCTGCTGTAATGCTTTGAACTAAGAAGGTTACAAATAAATGCTATGAAGCTAAGTTGTAATGTGAAAAGATTATAAGAAACACTGAGCAAGATAAATGCAATGAATCATAGTAGTTAATAGTAAGGACTTTATGTAAAGATGTAACAGGTTTCAATCCTAGCTCTATTATGCTGCGACCTTGTACAAAGGTCTTCACAGCCTTTTCATCTTAAGCTGGGTACATTTAAAACCATAAGAGAGAACAGTTGTATCAATTAAGATTATGTACCAAGTACTCAGCACAGCATTTGGCATATAGTAACCATTGATTAATAGTAGCTATCAAGCCTGAGGAGGTGATACCAAAAACTGTATGTACCTCAAAGTTTTGACTAAATAAGTATTCTGATTAAAACGATTTAATTAGAAGGTTAGAGCCTGCGGTAGGCTGAAAAATGGCCCACTAATATAGCCACATTCTAATCCTCAGAACCTGTGACTATTACCTTCTATGCCAAACGGGACTTTGTAAATGTGATTAAGCTAAGGATCTTGAGATAGGGAATATCCTGGATTATCTTGGTAGGCTTAAGGTAATCACGAGGATTCTTCCTCAAAAGAAGGAGTTCAGATATTAAAGAGACAGTAGGAAATTCGAAGACTGAGACAACATACTGTAGTGATCATGAGCCAAGACATGCAGGTAGCCATTAGAATATAAAAAAGACAAAAAGTGGATTCTATCCTCCGAGCCTCCATAAGGAACAAGCCATAAGATTAGTTTTGTACTTCTGACTTTCAGGACTGTAAGATAATTAATACAGGTTGTTTAAAAGCACTAAATGTGTGGCAATTTGTCATAATGGCAACAAGAAAATTGTTATCTTGTTTCATTATCTCAAACAGAGATTATGAAATAAAAATCAAGGTATTACTACTTTGAAAAGTAACCTGATAATTTAATATAAAGTTAAACATACATTTACTATATGACCAAGCAATTCCACTTATAAGTACATTCCCAAAAGAAATGAGGACACAGAGTGTTATACACCGTTATTCATAGCAGCTTTATTCATAATAACTCAAAACTGATAAGAACATAAATGTCCATCTGAAGGTGAATGGATGAGCAAATAACAGTACATTCATTCAATGGAATACTACAGCATTGCAATAAAAAGAAACTACTGATAGAATAACATGGATAAATCTAAAATATTTTGCTAGCTGAAGGCAGAAACAAAAGCATACATACTATATCATCACACTTTTATATGTTCTAGACAAGGTGAAATTAATCCATAGCAATAGAAATCAGATCAGTGGTTGCCTCTGGGTATGGGGACATTGGCTGTAAAGGAACAGAAGATAGGGTGAAGGAAACATTTTACATTTTGATTGTGATGGTGGATACATGGACGTGTAAATGTAATAAAACTCATTAAATTGTCCTGGAAAAAAAACCAATGG
>PVKP010002199.1:0-127808 GCA_004027715.1 Plecturocebus donacophilus
ACATATATATACACATATGTGTATTGTGTGTTTATATATATGTGTGTGTATATATATACATATACATATATACACACACATATATGTATATGTATATATGTACACACACATACACACATATATATATAAACACACACATACACACATATGTGTATATATATGTGGTTTCTTTTTCTGAACCATTTGTATATGTGTATATATATATATATACACATATACACATATATACACATATATATACACACATATATACACACACATATATGTATATATATACACACACACATATATATTCACACACACATATATATATGAACAGTATATATATATACATATACATATATACATATATATAGACACACACATATATATGTATATGTATATACACACACACACACACATACACACACACATATATGTGTTTTTCTGAACCATTTGAAAGTGGCAGATATAATGGTCTTTTACTCCAAAATATTAAATAATTCAGTGTGCATTTTATAACAAGGATATAACCATAATACAATCATCAGGAAGTGTACATTGATACAATACTATTATCTAATCTACTGATCTTATTAAAATGTCATCTATTATCCACTAAATATCCTTTACAACAAAAGTTTTTTAAAAAGTTTCTCTAGTCTTGGATCCAATTCAGCATCACACATGTCCTTCAGTTATCATGTCTCTTTAGTCTCCTTTAATTTTCCTGTAGTTTTTCTTTTATGACGTTGGCATTTTTGAAGAGTAGAGGCAAGTCATTTTATAGAATCTCCCTCAATTTGGGTTTCCGATATTTCCTTATGATTAGATTCAAGTCAGGGAATTTTGGCAGGATTACACCAAAGCAATATTGTGTCCACATGGCTACTTCTTGAGAAGACGTTTCATAAGAGACAAGGGTAAAATATTTAAAACAACCTAAAAACAAACTGAAACGTTAGTTTGTTTAGTGCAAACTAAAAACGTTTCTCTCCAGTGAAGTCAGTCTGTCCAGGGAATGCTTGAGAGACTGCTGCTCTCTCTCCAGATATCTCTACTCACTGGGCAGCAGCTAATCTTAGAAGTTTGGGTGAGATTCCTAATAAGCCTCTATTGCATTTGCCTGCAACCTCAACAGTTTTTACAACAAAGAAGCGCTGCTGATTTTATCTTCTAAATATCTTTCAAATATATTGATGTCTCATCTCTCCTACCATAATCTGAGACAAGTTACCATGATAACATCTCTCACGCAGACTCCCAGTCTTCTGGTCTCCCAGTATCCACTCTCACCTCTTGCCAATTTGTTCTCCAAACTGCAATTATTTCCATCCTTTGTAATTCAATTATGTTATCCACTGTGCTTAAAACCTTTCAGTTTCTCTTACATAAAAGACCAGAGTCCCTCAGAAGGCTTACAAGCCCAGCATTTCCTACCCCTTTTTGCTTCTCCAGCCTTTACTTGTAGCACTCTTCTCTCTTGCCCCACATCAAAGCTGCCAATTTCCTGCTGCTTATTCTGTGAACCATTTTTTTCTCTTGACCACTTTTTCTCTTGACCACTGCCATCCAGAACCCTCCTCCCTCCCCAACACCTTCTTTGCTTAGTTACCTGATCAAAATCTCTCAGCTCAAACATCACTGCCTTGCCTTCCAGACCACCCAATTATATGGCACTTGGATCTATGTTCTGATTGCTTCTCTGCTTTATGGCACTTACATATCATACATACAGAGGAGTATATAAAACTTATGTGAACATTTTAAAAACTGGTAAGTATTCGTGTATCCTTCACAAGTAAATGTTAGTTCCCCAAAGCCCTTCTTGAGAGTACCTTTCTACCTCAACAACCTGAACTTCCAAGCCATGTAATTCACCAGTGTCTTGATATTTGTGGTAATTATTCCCTTGCTTGTCTTTCTAAGCCTAGTGCCTTTGCAGGCATTTTTTAAAGGTATTGTGTTTTTTGCCTCTTTTTGAATTTTCTATGAATGAAATAATTCTCTATGTATTTCTTTCATGTCTTCTTTCACTTAAAATTGTTTGATTCTTCTATGTTGTTATTTATAGCTGTAGTTTCTTCATTTTAAGTATGAGTACCATTGTATGAATATAATACAACTTAGTTATTCATCCTATTATTAAAGAAATTTAAGTTCAAATTTGGAACGAATATAAAAAATAATGCTATGAATACTCTTGTACTTGTCTCCGAGCACTTACTGGTACACAAGCACAATTGTTTCTCCAGGTTCCTACCTAGGAATGGAATTGGTAGAGTACAGGGTATGTACACAGTCAATCTGTCAGACAATGCTTCACTGTTTTCCAAAGTGGCTGCCCAATTTATACTTCTGCCAGCTAGGTATGAAAGCAAAGCTTATCAAGGTCTGTAATTATATATTTTTGTAATTGTTTGTTGAATATTCATCTCCTCCACTAGACTGGACAGTCTAGGTCTACTGCTTACCATTTTCTCTCCAGTGCCTGGTACAGAGTGAATGCTTTAAACAACTGGCTGTATAAAATAAAGCAGTCTGGTAAGAAAGCTTAAGTTTTTGGACGTGAACACAGATCTGTCTGACTTTAACATCCATGTGTTTTCTACCAGACTACATTTTCCTTATTTCGAAATGGTGATGATTATTTGTATCTTACTAATTATTTCCCAGGTAATAGTAGTAATAAAATGAGATTACAGATGTCAATGCAATGAACACAGAGTACATATTAAGCATCACCAATGTTCCACTACTCTGCACCTGCACCCAAAGGTCTACAGATGGGGTATACAAAAGATGGTTGTCAATGACAAGTGCTTTTTGAATGTATGAGGATTAAGATTACTTTGTGGAGGAAGATGGTGGTTTTAAGTATCACTGCAGGGAAAACCAAGGAGACCAATTAATGCTTTCAACCTCAAACTGCACCTGTGTCCCAAATTATTCACTAGCACAAACAAAAGAAGCTCGCTCCAAGACCTGATCAGAACAAACATTTTTGAATACTTTTACCCAGGTGGCATCATCTTTCATCTGTGCCCAGGCTCAAGGAAGGGCTGGGTAGAGAGCTGGATTAAACACTGCACTTCGGCTTGGCACTGTGGGTTCAGAAATAAACTCTGACTTCCTATTTACACTGAAAGATCTCAGGCTTTTGTGGTTTCCTGTTGCGCCCTGGTGTGTCTGTGCTCTGGTTTCTGGGTTTGCCTGCACATAGCTACAAACAAGATCTCTCACTGTTTCACTCTATCCTGCTTTTCATGAGAAAGGAATTCCACAATCTCTAATTGTCAGCAGATTCTACCAGGTGCTTTGTCCAAGTCACGACTTCTTAGTATGTCATACCCAGACCTATCAAGAGATATTTTATTTGAAAGGATGGAGATAAAGGGATTCCTTAGTGTGCCCCAAATCTGGCAGGAACAGACTGATTCTCAAACTGTAATTCTCAATTACATTAATTGCATTTATTTACTTCACTCTTACATTCATCAAGTGTAAATTTAGGGTACTGTCTATGTACAAGGTGCTCTGTCTAGGTACAAGACACTACTGAAACAGTGAAGTAAAGATATAATTGCTACTCTGAAAAAACTTAAAGCAATTTTTCTGAAAGTCTTCCATTAGAGTCACTGGGGCACATGTTAAAATTATACATTCTCATATACCCCTTCCGGAAAGACTTACTGAATCAGACCCTGTGGGAGTGGGGCCTGAGGAATTGCATTTTTAAAATAATTACCCAGGCATATGCACATTAACTGACTGTCACTGGCCTGCAGCTCAATGGAGAATTCACAGTCACAATGGAAATTAGTGACAAGGAACCAGGAGCTTTTCCTGCAATGAACCAAACATTCACCAGCCGCAGGATCCTTCCATTTGAGTAAATAAAGATGAACCAAGTATTGCAAGATTGCAGTGGACATGGTTCAGGGGTCTGCTCAGATATCACTTATTAGCTATTAGACACTGAACAGATCACTTAATTTCTTTGAGTCTCATTTGAAAAATAGAAAACAACATCTGCTTTGACTGATACACTTGGTTATTCTGAGCATCAAATTCCATAAGACATTTAGTAAACTCTAAAGTACCAAGAAAAAGTTAGCTATTATGGTCACAAAAACTTTCATAAACAAAAAAATTATGGAGTCAACCTGTGACGATTCTGTTAAGCAATCAAAACCACCCTCTCTCTCTTAAGAATCTCAATCTTTGTTTGTGGGACCCACTTTCTCTTGAATATTACAGCTGTATTATGTGGTTCTTTCAGGTCCTAACACTTTTTCCAAAAGCAGAGCTCAAAACTGGACCCAGTTATGAGGAGGAAAAGCAGGATATATTGCTGGTACTATGTTAACATATTCAAGGAATGGGTATAAAAGACCATGTACTAGCCTGTAATCTCTTTGACCTCAATTCCATCATCTCTCAGATGTGGAAATATATTCTGTTGTGCAATTTTATGTGACTATCCTCTAATAATGTTTAATTTATGTTTAATCTGAATATATTAGTATCACTACATTTTATTCTTTTGATTCTATATCTTTCTCTTTCTTATATAGCCATAATTTTTGTCCATTCAGGGAATTGACAATTAGCCTCACATATCTGTTGTGAGGATTAGAAAGTCTACACACAGATTGCCTAGTAGAGAAACTGGTACGCATGAAGTATTTAATAAATCCTAGCTGTCATTATTCTTAAGTATAAATGTGTTTCTTGCCCATCCTTGAAATGTTGTCCCCAAATTCCTCTTCTTTATATACCATGCATAAAAATGATTAGCCTTTTCTTTTGTAAATCCAAATTTTACATCCTTGAACTTGTGATTTGGTGTTTACTATCTATTTCACTAAGAATAAAAATTAATTGTTATCTGTTACCATATCACTTTAAATTAACCTGATTATAAATTATGTGCTGACTACCTACTATATGCCCTAGAGATAGAACACTGAAGTAGATACTTTTTCCCAATTACACAAAGAGTTCAGGCTCATAGGAAAGACCGAGAATGACAAACGGTGCACGATAGCTATGCATAAAGAGCTGTGAAGGCCCAGAGGAGGCACAATCTATTAAACGTGGTGGCGGAAGGGAAGAGGGTCTCGGGAGGTGACACCAGAACTGGACTTTGGGGAAGACACACACACAGGACAGTGTAGTGACTAAGAACCCAAGGTTTGGTGTCTCCATACTTTGGTTCAACCTCACCTCTACCTCCTTCTAGCTCTGTCACCTCTCCAAGCTTCAGTTTCCTCATCCAAACACTGGGGGTGGGGACATAATACAATGAGGACCCCCACCACATAATTTGCTGGGAGTAACAAACAACATAGTAAATGCTCAGTATATGTGATGATGATTCTGGTCATGATGATGCTACTCAACAGGCAGAGGGAGATGTGGCCATTCCAGGGAGGGAAAGCAACATGCCCAAAGGCCAGATGTATAAGAGAACACAGGCTCCTTTCAAGAAAAGCAAGTACAGGTCTACCACCCTTCTTCAACCCAAAGCATTTTAAACACCAAAAGTGTTTTCACAATTCATCTGATGGTAAAATCTGATCTGAATGGATCAAGTCATTTAAAGATGATTTAACCTATTTGGTGTGAATATTCATATATTTTACTATAGAGATATTAGTATGTATGATTATGGGTGCTGCCCCAAACTTCATGGGCAGTGTTATGCATTATATTATGTATATACAGTATTAACTGTCTAAAATCTGGTCATCCTCTATTCCCAAACATCTCTGGTTCCATGGAATTCAAACAAAGGCATTCAGATGCCCTTGCCAGAACACAGCATGAATGGTGAGGGATAGTACGGAATGGTACCAGAGGTGGACAGGGGCAATAATGCCAAATCTCCTATGCCCAGCTAGCATTCAGGAGACTTGACAAAGGATTTTTATCAGGAGACTCAAACCATCAGACTTAATATTCAGGACCATTTTCACTGTGAGTCTATGGAAATAGACAGGTCCAAGCAAACTGGTGTTCTGCACACCACAGAAGAAGCACACATACATAAAAATAACTGACCATTCTCTCTGTGGGCACCTTTTCTTTGTCCTGGGCTATTAATAATTTCCTTAATCCCAGAGAACCTATGCCCTGTCTTCCAAAATCATAGCAAATATATCTGCTGAAGATTACACGGAAACCTGTAATTTTATCATGCAGATAGATGATAGGAGAATGAGTCATGGAAGTCCCAAGACTGCTCTATGTCCAGTAGCACCTGGGTAGCTGAACATTCATTCAAAAGCATCCTCCAGTTAAATATTTCCTCAACCAACAGAATTATGGCTCAGTCTTTGTCTGGTTCCACACAAGGCTATAACAATCAACTAAATAGCCCAAATACAAATTGGCAATTAGCTGCTAATACTTTCCAATCAGTTTTATATTTTTGTTTTGGCCTGCTTCAAGGTATAATTCAGTGGACAACTCAGTTATTCCTGGATGGAATTGCGTAACTTAATTGACCAATGCTGCTGTGGCATGCGGGAAGGGTCAGGTAATCAAGGAAAGAACCTAAAGCCTGACCAGTGTATAAACCACCCAATGACTGGACCAAATACTAGTTGCAAATTGGTATTTTTCTGTCTACTATTCTGCCCATGTATACATCTATCATTTAATGGACACCTACTGTGTGTCAGGTACATGCAAGTAAATGGAAATGTACTATTGTGTGATATCCTTCTGTTATCCACTAGTATCATTCCATAATGTAACCTAAAAAATGGGCAGTAAGTCTCCTCTTTCTCAAACATCACTATACTTAATTCTCTAGAAGTTTTCAAAATACACAGAAGGGGATAAATTTCATGGTATGTAAATTATCTTTCAATAAAAAAAATTTACAACAGACATGACAGTATCATAGTAACTTTCATTTAGGATTTAAGACTTCAGTTATTTTCAAATAGAATATATCCAAATCCTTACGGACCTAGCCAAAAGGTCCACTCATTGTCTCATTTGAACTTTTTTTTTTTTCCTATTAGCAGTAGAAAGCCATTGATGGTTGATTAGGAAGGAACTTTCAGTCTCATTCCTTCAGTGTTCATTGCCCAAAAGCTTCCCATCGGTTCTTCTGAGATCTTTGATCTCACTGTTATTTCTCTTGGGACACTAACCATTGGGTAAGTGAAAGAGTAGAAACTACCTCAAATTTCTGACGGCTCTCGAGGTACTTTAAAAAGATACAAAATTGTAATTAACATATTGAAAAACAGACATTTGGAACACACAAAGAGAATGGAAGAAGAGGATAAAAAACTAAGAGACAGACACGGCACAAATACTAAAATCTCTGAACTAAATGTATGTAGAACAAAATGAGCTCATGCAACCAGGCACTTGGCACGAGCCCCAGTGCTTGGTTAGGGCTCCACCATGACTGATTTCATCATCTATTTCATCCATACCAAACTGCTGGAAAAGCACAAACCTGCCCCTTACTGTCAGGTAACCCTCAACAGCCACAATATCAGAATCACTCACACAGCAGATGTGTGGTAAATAGGAAAAGGAAAATAAAATTCAATGTGGTTTTCATCATGCTCTCCCAAACAAATACAAAAACATCTTCATGAGTTGGGAAGTCAGCCGCATGTCTTCACATTGCCAAATTTGGTACTTGACCACAGCACAGCAGGGAAAGAGGGAAGATTAATACATACTCTCTTCCCAGGGGATGATGGTGACAAGTGATGTTGTTTATTTTTATTGTTATCATTAGGCTGGTGGCTTCCTGAAAGGAAGTGATTTGGAAGACTGGGAAGAAGGGAAAATGAACGCACTGTGGTCTTGCTGTGATTCAGCCTTAACTCTGCAGTTCTCATCAGGCTCTGGGAAAGATCTGCCTTGTAATCATTCTACCTCATTCCCACAAAACACGTGTGTTTATGGTCAACCCATCCCACAGCCTATGTCTCATCATTCTGATTATTGTTGAGAGTCTGAGCTCTGGAATCCAACTGCCTTAGTGGCAAACCTAACTACAGGATTTACTAACTATGCAGGCTTGGGTAAGTCATTCGTCTCTCTGAGCCTCAGTTTCAGTCCCTGTAAATTGGTAAGATAATTCTGATAACTGTATAAGGTTATTTTGAGGGTTAAAAAAATCCAAATTTCTTAGACCATGATCAATACATAATAAATATTACCTGTTATTGTCATTGCTGCTAATTTTCCTCCACCAAGGCAGTCTTCTAGAACTTTCCACTCCCATCTACCACCCCCATCCCATCCCATTCCCTTGTACCCTTGGGAGAAGAACCCAAGCTGCTAATCAGGAGGGAGCTAAAATACAGCTGCACCATTTTCTTCCTCTACTTCTAGAGGAAGAACTTATACCATTCTTCCAGGCAAGTTGCAGTCTTTTGTGGAAAACTGGGCTCAGGCCAGCTGACAGGTAGATTCCCCCTAAAAGCTTTTGTTCCTGACCTTCTGAAGTGCCTTATTTCACCTAACTTTGTTGTGTTACTGGTGAGCTTCAGAAACATGGGGCCAGATATCCCTGTCCTGTTTTATGGGAATGGAATCATTCCCATAAAATCAGGAGGGAGGGATATCTCCTCCTGTGGGATGGGTTGACCATACACACACGGATCACACGATAGATGGAAGTTTTAAGAAACTGCTAAACTGTTTTCCAAAGTTGTTGCACCATTTGACATTCCTGCGATGGTATGTGAGTTCTAACTCCCCACATTCTCTCCACAACTTCAGCCGTTCTAGTAAGTGTGGAGTGACTCTTACGGTGCCTTTCACTTCATTTCCCTAATGACTCATGATGCTGAGCATCATCTGCTCCTCTAACAAACACACCCTGTGCAGTGCCGCACAGTCCTGGGTGTGACACGGGCCCTCCAGGACCAGGCCATGCCCTTGGCTTCTGGGGAATGTTTTCCTTGGTGTTCTGAGGAAGCTGCAGAGTGCTGTTATAGATGTCACTCAGAGAACAAAGCTCTAAGAACATGGTGTGGGCTAGGGGCGGCTTTTCTGTGGTTAGAGCTCAAAGACACTAAGGCCACAGTCTCCCTGATTTCTGAACAGATCAGGCTATAGAACCAGTGAGTCTAAGTGCATCCTGATGAGCTTCACAGGGAGGAGATAGTTTTCTCCTCCCAAGGGCATGGAGTGGTGACAGGGGATTGGGATAGAAAGTTCTAGAGGGCTGTTCTGGTGGAGAAAAGAAGAGAGCAGAGAGTAGCTGGTTTATCACCCAGGTCCCATTAAGTAAAACTTCAGTGAAAATCTTACTTCGTCAAGAGGCCAAGTGAATCCCCTTATTTCCCTTGTGAGATGGGGTTGGGGGTGTTCCTTATAGCACTGCAGACATAGGGGGCTACTCCAGGTCAGTCAGGCCTCATGCAGCAGAAACAGGTGACCATCAATGACCCCACTGGATGAGGAAGGAGTAAGAAGAGACTTAGGAAAAAATCCAAGCACCTGTATACTTTTCTCAGAAAGGAAAGACAGTTCAATTATGCAGTTGCTAAGCACCTACTATGCCCCTAGCACTAAAGCAGACAGGATAGGACAGGGGGAGGCTCAGGAAACATGGACCAGCAAGTCATCCTCATCTGAGATACAAATCTGTACCATTAAAACAATTCTGATAACTGTATAAGGTCATTTTGAGGGTTAAAAAAGATAGCATGTTAGCAGTGTTATAAGTAATAACACCTACTGGTCTTTGCTGGAGGCCAAAAAGGTAGAATGGAACATGTCAGAGTCACCAGAGGATTCAAGTTGGAAAAAAGAAGTGAAAACTAATATTTATTGATCACCTACTATGTGCTATTTTTAAAATGAGAAGTCGATCATTTTTATAGCTATGTTTAGAATAGTGCCTGGAATATAGTAACCACTACATGAGTGACTGCAGTTACTGTAATTTTTTTGTTTTTAATTTTTTTTTAATTATACTTTGAGTTCTGGGACACATGTGCAGAACGTGCAGACTACATAGGTATACATGTGCCATGGTGCTCTGCTGCACCCATCAACCTGCCATCTACATTAGGGATTTCTCCTAGTGCTCTCCCTCCCCTTGTCCCCCATCACCTCAACAGGTCATGCTCTGTGACATTCCCCTCCCTGTGCCCATATGTTCTCATTGTTCAATTCCCACTTATGAGTGAGAACATGCAGTGTTTGCTTTTCTGTTCCTGGGTTAGATTGCTGGGAATGATGGTTTCTAGCGTCATCCACATCCCTGTAATGGACATGAACTCATTCTTTTTTATGGCTGCATAGTATTCCATGGTGAGTTCCAGTTCCCCATAGTATTCCATGGTGAGTTTACAATATTGATTCTTTCTTTATCCAGTCTAGCATTGATGGGTATTTAGGTTGGTTGCATTTCTTTGCTATTGTGAATAGTGCTGCAATAAACATATGTGTGCATGTGTATAATTATTTATAATCTTTGAGTATTTACCCAGTAATGGGATTGCTGGGTCAAACGGTATTTCTAGCTCTAGATCCTCGAGGAATGGCCGCACTGTCTTCCACAATGGTTGAACAAATGTACACTCCCACCAACAGTGTAAAAGCATTCCTATTTCTCCATATCTTCTCCAGCATCTGTTGTTTCCCAACTTTTTAGTGATCATCATTCTAACTGGCATGAGATGGTATCTCATTGCGGTTTTGATTTGCATTTCTCTAATGACCAGTGATGATGAGCTTTTTTGCTTAAGCTTGTTGGCCACATAAATGTCTTCTTTTGAGAAGGGTCTGTTCATATCCTTTGTCCACTTTTTGATGGGGTTATTTTTTCCTTGTAGATTTGTTTAAGTTCCTTGTACATTCTGGATATTAGCCCTTTGTCAGATGAATAGATTGCAAAAGTTTTCTCCCATGTTGTAAGTTGCCTGTTCACTCTAATGGTAGTTTCTTTCGCTGTGCAGAAGCTCTTAAGTTTAATTAGATCCTATTTGTCAATTTTGGCTTTTGTTGCCACTGCTTTTGACGTTTTAGTCATGAAGTCTTTGCCCATGCCTATGTCTTGCATGGTATTGCCTAGGTTTTCCTTTAGGGTTTTTATGGTTTAGATCTTATATTTAAGTCTTTAATCCATCTTGAGTTAATTTTTATATAGTGTAAGGAAGGGGTCCAGTTTCAGTTTTTGCATATGGTTAGCCAGTTTTCCCAACACCATTTATTAAACAGGGAATGCTTTCCCCATTGCTTATTTTTGTCAGATTTGTTAAAGATCAGATGGTTGTATATGTGTGGTGTTATTTCTGAGGCCTTTATTCTCCATTGGTCTACATATATGTTTTGGTACCACTACCATGCTGTTTTGGTTACTATAGCCTTATAGCATAGTTTAAAGTCAGTCAGTGTGGTGCTTCCAGATTTGTTCTTTTTGCTTAGGATTGTCTTGGCTATTGGGCTCTATTTTTGGTTCCATATGAATTTAGAGCAGTTTTATTCTAATTCTGTGAAGAAAGTCAATGGTAGCTTGATGGGAACAACACTGAATCTATAAATTACTTGGGGCAGCATGGCCATTGTCATGATATTGATTCTTTCTATTCATGACCATGAAATGTTTTCCCATTTATGTCCTCTCTTATATCCTTGAGCAGTGGTTTGTAGTTCTCCTTGAAGAGGTCCTTAACATCCCTTGTAAGTTGTATTCCTAGATATTTTGTTCTCTTTGTAACAATAATGAATGGGAGTTCACTCATGATTTGGCTCTCTTTGTCTATTAGTGGTATAATCCATGACATAAACAGAACCAATGACAAAAACCACATGATTATCTCAACAGATGCAGAAAAGGCCTTCGATAAAATTCAACATCTCTTCATGCTAGAAACACTCAATAAACTAAGTGTTGATGGAATGTATCTCAAAATAAGAAGAACCATTTATGACAAACCCACAGCCAAAATTATACTGAATGGGCAAAGGCTGGAAGCATTCCCTTTGAAAACCAGCACAGGACAAGGATGCCCTCTCTCACCACTCCTATTCAACAACATATTGGAAGTTCTAGCCAGGGAAATCAGGCAAGAGAAAGAAAGAAAGGTATTCAAATAGGAAGAGAGAAAGTCAAATTATCTCTGTTTGCAGATCAAATGATTGTATATTTAGAAAACCCCATTGTCTCAGCCCAAAAACCCCTTAAGCTGATAAGCAACTTCAGCAAAGTCTCAGGATACAATATTGATTTTTTTGTTTTTTAAAAGCATTATTGAGCTATTAGAATTCAATAAACTGTACATATTTAAAATGTCTGATTTGGTAAGTTTTGACATAGCATACAGCAGTGAAGATACTACCACAACCAAGGTAAACATACCCAAATCTTTCCTGGTGCCTTTTTGATCCTAATCTCCTGGCCCTTGTTGTGCGCATTCCATGATTCCAGGTAACTACTGATCTGCTTTGTCACTATATATTTGTTTGCTTTTGCAAGAATTTCAAATAATGGAATTATGCTTCCTTTAAGAAAGTTGCATTCGTTTCTGGTGCAACGACTTTGGAAAACAGTTTAGCAGTTCCTTAAAACTTACATCTACCTTGTGATCCAGACATTCTATTTCTATAAAAGCAGGGCAGGGATATCTGGCCCCATGTTTCTGGAAGGCCCTAGGAACATGGCAAAGTCAGGTAAAACCAGGCATCTCAGAGGTCAGGAACAAAAGTCTTTAGGGGGAATCTATCTGTCAGCTGGCCTGAGCCCAGTTTTCCACAAAAGTCTGCAAGTTGCCTGGAAGAATCAGTGGCTTCTGTAACTCAGCATAATTGTTTTGTGTGATTAATCCATGTTGTATCTTATATTATGGTTCATTCCCTTTTACTGCTTAGTAGTCTTTCATTCTCTTGATACACCAAGAGTTGATCTATTCCCTGTTGAAAGACATCTGGGTTGTTTCCAATGCTGGACTATTACAAAGCTTTATTTGCTGTTATGAACACTGCTGTACAAATTTTTGTATGGATACATGCTTCTGTAAGAGTGGAATGGCTAGATCACGTAGTAGGAATACATTAACTTTGTAACTGCTAAACTGTTTTCCAATTTGGTTGCATCATTATACAATCCCACCAGCGGTGTGTGAGAGCTACAGTTCTTCACCTCTTCACCACAATGTCAGCCATTCTGAAATGAGTGGAAGTAGTAGAGGATATCACTGTAGTTTTAATTTGCATTTCCCTAATGACCAGTGCTTTTCATTCAAATCTCTCCTTTGGTGAACTGTCTGTTCAAATGTTTGCTCATGTTTGCCCATTTTAATTGAGTCTGTTCTCTCCTTCCTCTAGGCCTTTGAGGGAAGCTATTCAGATAAAAGGGAGGAGGAAGGACTCTGGGGTCAGCCCTCTAGGGGGCTCAAAGTGTCCCTTTCCTGCATATTGTATGACCCATTTAACCACTCTTTGCCTCAGTCTCCTAACTTGTAAAATGAAGGACAGTAATGGTGCCTACTACATAGTATTGTTGAGCTATTTACATGATACAAAGTTTTAGTAAGATGCTTGGTACACTGTCAGTGGTCAACAGATGGTAGCAAGTAGCATTACTGCTTATCTCTTCATGAGGACTGAGGCTGGGGTGCTATTGCCTGGGGTCAGAGACACTCAGTCCAGCACAAGTTTCTATAATGTTTCTCAAATGTCTTGAAAAACAAGCTACCTTGAGCTTTTTGAGTGCATAGTCTGTCTCTCATTGTCCACTGAACCACCTCAACCCTCTCCTTGCCAAATCAATGCCTAGCACATAGTTTGTTTTTAATACGTGCAGTCCAAGAGCTAATCTTGAAACAGAGAGTGTCCTGAGAATGCTGGTTCCTAGAGGGCTCACGATAGCAGGTCCTGGTAAATGAGGAGGAAGCAGGGCACTTTCTGAGCAGCATCTCAGTGCTTTCATTGTTAGGTGTCACAAAGGTCTACCGTACCATGTGGAATCCCGTTTCAGTCTACCCCTCAGGTAACTTCTGCCAATGTCACTTGTTAAAGAGACCATGACAGAGAAACTGGTCCTACTTGCCCACTCTTCTCAGCTACTAACAGAAGACCATTAGTTCATAGTACATAGCTGTTCTGTTTTCTTGTGGTACCCTCTCAAGGGGCTCACACACATCCACATCCTGCTCCAGCCTCAGGGGAAGTCAGCTGCGAGGCTCTGTGGACACAGCAAAGAAAAACAAAGTGGAGAAGACTGAGGAAAGGGTCTACTACCAGAAACTGGGCTGGCAGGAACAGTGTCTCAGTGGGGGATGGGTAGCCATGATCCTGCAAATATCTCTTCCTATAGAAAAACCTCTTCATCTACCCAGGACTTGAGACGGCCTCTGCTTCCTATTTCTACCACACTCCAGCCATGCATTAACTATAGTGGTTACCATTTTGTATTGCAGTATATCCTTTTCTTGTCTGTCTTTCTCAATGTGCCTGAGCTCCTTGAAGGCAGGCATGATATTTTATCTCACTGAAGACTTTTAGCAATTAGCCAGGTAAATACAAAAAAAAAAGGTTTTCTTTTTCTTTTTCTTTTAAATTATATTTTAAGTTCTGGGGTACATGTGCAGAATGTACAGGTTTGTTACATAGGTATACATGTGCCATGGTGGTTTGCTGCATCCATCACCCCATCATCTACATTAGGCATTTCTCCTAATGCTACCACCCCTCATTCCCCCAGTACCATACTGTTTTGATTACTGTAGCCTTGTGGTATAGTTTGAAGTCAGGTAGCGTGATACCTCCAGCTTTTTTATTTATTTATTTTTTTGCTTAGGATTGTCTTGGCTATGTGGGCTCTTTTTTGATTCTATATGAAGTTTAAGGTGTTTTTTTTCCAATTCTGTGAAGAAAGTCAATGGTAGCTTGATGGGGATAGCATTGACTCTATAAATTACTTTGGGCAGTATGGCCATTTTCATGATATTGATTCTTCCTAACCATGAGCATGGAATATTTTTCCATCTGTTTGTGTCCTCTCTTATTTCCTTGAGCAGTGGTTTGTAGTTCTTCTTGAAGAAATGTTTCCTTTATGTGTGAATAATATTTTTTAAATAAATTTTTAAATTTTAGAATAGTTTTACAATATAAGATGGTTGTAAAAATCTTACATGCCTCACATCCAGATACATTTCCCCTATCATTAATATCTTCTGTCAAGTGTATATGTCACAGTGAATGATGATATATTATCATGAACTGAAGATCATAGTTTACTCAAATTTCCTTAGATTTTACCTAATGTTACTTCTCTGCTCCAGGATCCCGCATTACATTTAGTTATGACATCTCTTTAGGCTCCTCTTGCCTATGATAGTTTATCTGACTTCCCTTGTTTTTTGATGAGCTGTATGACAGTTTTGAGAAATACTGCTCAAGCATTTTATAGAATTTCCCTTAACTAAGATCTGTTTGATGTTTTCCTGGTAATTATACTGGGCTTATAGGATTTGGGGATGAACAAAACAAAGACAAAGTGTCATTTTCATCACATCATATCAAGGATATGTACTATCAACATCACTTATCATTGTTGACATTGACCTTGTCACCTGGATGACAGAGTGTCTCTCATATTTCTCCAATGTAAAATCACTCTTCCCCCATTTTGCATACCACATTTTGTAGAAGGAAGTCACTAAGTGCAGCCAACACTTAAGGAGTGGAAAGTTACACTCTACCTCCTTGATAGTGAAACATTTATATAAATTATTTGGGATTCTTCTGCATGGGAAATGTATCTCTTCTTTTCATTTATTTATTTATTCAAAATAATTTATTCACGTCAGTATGAGCTTATGGATATTTATGTTATACTTTGGATTATAATTCAATAATACTTTATTTTAATGCTTAAATTGTTCCAGTTTGGGCCACTGGGAGCTCCCTCAGTTGGCTCCCTGTGACATATTCTCAACTCTTTTTCTTGAGAACTTCCTATCTTTCTGGCACTGCAAATGCTCCAAGCTCATCTTGTATATTTCCTATTTTAATCCTAAAATCAACCATTTCTCCAAGGAGTCCTGGTTCTTTGTACTGGATAATGGTATTATTCGCCATGAACTGGTCACTATGTGCTTGTAAAAACTAGCTCTTGGGGGCTGGGCGTGGTGGCTCATGCCTGTAATCCAAGCACTTTGGAAGCCAAGGCTGGTGGATCACCTGAGGTTGGGAGTTCAAGACCAGCCTGACCAACATGGTGAAACCCCATCTTAAAAAAAAAAAAAACTAGCTCTTGGGCTGTCCTTGTTTCTAGGCCATCTCAGTCAACAAAGCCAGGAAATACATATGTGTTTACTAAACCTGTACATGTGTATATATATATATATATCCATAACTATTTCTATATGCATCCATCTGCATCTATGTTAAACTAAATATGAGTTCATACTGATGTCTCTAATTCTAATCCATAACCACATGAATTGTTCATGTATGATTAAGGACTCATTTTTAATAACATTGTCATATTCGGTATTTTGTGCCAGGTACAATGCCAAGTCATTTACAAAGATGGCATAATTTAAACCTGAATACAACTTTATGGGTAAATACTATTGCTCACATATAACAGATGCAGAAAGTAAGGCAATGAAAGATGAAGCAGCTTGCCTAAATTCACATAGTAAGTGGTGGGGGCAGCATACGAGCCTATGTCTTTGAGTTTCCACATTCATTCAACGATAGAGAACCAATATCTCTACATTCATTTAAGACTGAGAAAACTTCAGTTCTGAGGGATTTAAGATGCAGATCTAGTTCCCAGCTCTCTTCAAGTATTGTTCTGCTCAAATCTTACCTCCTCAATGCTCCTCCCTACCTCAACCCCCCAAGGGTCCTCTCCCCATCTGACATGCTAACTGGAAGACAAGTTGCCAAGTTACACCCGACTTGACAGCTCAAGAAAAGGGTGCTGGTGCAAGGGCAAGGATCAGCTACTTCTTACCCCGTGACTTTTCAACCTCTGGCTAACCCCTGCTGTGTGTTATCTGGGGTTTTGGTGACTTGGTAGTAATTAACTCTGAACAAGCAGCTCTGCTTTCATGGAGTTAAAAAAAGCACGACATTTTTTTCCTTGTTAATTAAATCATCCACAAGGAAGATAAATGTGCAGCCCATGCTTGTATCTTCTAAAATATCAAAGCCCTTATTAGTATGCCTTATGTTCAACCTTGGACTTTTTCTCCAGATTCCTAGAAGTAACAGGAACCTGGAGGTAGGAAGCTTCTAAGTATTTCACTTACGTGGTCATTCATTCATTCACTTATGCTTTTTGGGTGATCTAGAAAGAGGCAACCTGGATCAAGCACAAAATGTTTCGGGGAATGTTGTCTTAATTAATCTACTAAATTGGAAACATCAGAAGTGAGCAGACAAGAAGAAAGAGAATCCTTTAGATCATGCTGAAAACCACTTTTTAAAAAGCCCACAGCCCTCTTTGGTCCCTGTGTTCTGTTTGGTGAATTTTTCCTCACAGTGGCAGTTTTATTTGCCAGAACCACAACAAAGGGGGTCCTTGAGTCTCCCTGGGAGTCTTTCCTCAGACCTGCATGTCTCCTAGACCTCACAAAGGTGTTATTGTTGCTGGGCTCCCAGCACCTGAGGGAGATCAAAGGCACTTTCCCATTCCAGCATGACCACAGTCTCGCCCTCATGACATAACATTAAAGCTGATGATTAATCCCCTTGGCCCAGAAGGTCCCTTCCCACTCCCAAGTACAAAGCAGGGTGGGGGTGGGGACTTTATTTCCAGCACAACACGACCATCATAAACTGGCATTTTATGGCCGTCATTCATCGCAACCAACTGCAGCTGCCCATCAAACTTGTTAAAGCCCAAACAGTTGCTTCATGTGAGCCATTTACATCACTAGGAAAGTTTCATAAGAATCTCCACCATTTTTGAGTATCTGCTATGTGCTAGGTACAAACCTACCTAATGCATGTTACTCAACAACCCTGTGAGACTGGCATCAATATCCCCAATTTGATGGATGAAAAATCTGAGGCTCAGAGAAGTTAAGTAGCTCACTCAGGTCAGAGGGCCAAAACGTGCAAGAGCAGATGTCCAAGCTTGCCTCTGGACAACGTAAAAGCCCGTGTTCTCACCATTCCTTCATGGGTACATCATATTCATGCACAATTCAGGGATGCAAGGAGGTGTATGAGCTTTGGAATCACAGTGAGATTTGAGTTCTCAGCTCCAGAACTTCAAAGCTTTGTGACTTTGGGAAAATTACTGGACTTTCCTATGTTTTAGGTCCCAAATGTATAAAATAAATAGAGTAGGGAAAGCCAGTCTCATCTCCTTTAAGAGACAGTAAGACTGAGAAGCAGTGCATCACAGAGACACTTGCATCCATTTAGATTTGCTTCTGTTCAGAAATCGGAATTGAGTGGAGTAAAAATGCCTGAAATTCAGATCTCCCAGGAGAAGCCTGATTAGATGTATTCCTGTGAAAATATGAGATAATTTAAACAGGATTAAATCAGTATTCAGTGAAGACAATCTAACAAGTGTAGACTCATATCAAGGGAAAGAAGGGCTGGCTCCTGAGCTGGTGCCTTCTGGCTTAAAGAGGCCTCAGGCCTCTGCAGATCTCTCCTTTCAGGGACAGCTGGACCTTATAAAAAGGCTGCTGAGTGGAAAAAATATGCTACAATTTTTTTGTTGTTTTTTGTTTTTGAGACAGAGTTTCACTCTTGTTACCCAGGCTGGAGTGCAATGACACAATCTCGGCTCACTGCAACCTCTGCCTCCAAGGTCGAAGCGATTCTCCTGCCTCAGCTGCCCAAGTAGCTTGGATTACAGGTGCCTCCCACCACGCCTGGCTAATGTTTTGTATTTGTAGTAGAGATAGGGTTTCACCATGTTGGCAAGGCTGGTCTTGAATTCTTGACCTCAGGTGATCCACCTGCCTCGGCCTCCCAAAGTGCTGGGATTACAGGCATGAGCCACTGCACCTGGCCAAATATGCTGCAATTTTTAAACTTAGACAAGTTCCATTCAAGACTGCCTAGAGCCCAGACAAACAGAAGGAAATCTATTTCCTTAAAGTCCAGCAGGAATGTCACCTCAAGAAGATTCTATCATCCTTCACCCTCCCAGGTAGAGTCAGCCACTGTCTGTTTTCTGCTCAGTAACGACAATAGCCCTAGTGATTAAGAGTGAGCCCTTGTGATGTGCTTACTGACCTAGGGATGGTATCCCTAGGACACCATTCTTACTACTACTTATCGCAGAACTCCAAGTGTGAAGGAGAGGATGACTGAGAGTGAGTTCCTAGTAACAGAATGTCAAATAGCAGAAGGTTTCCCATAAATGGTAGAAATTCAGGCTAGTTAATATTACCTCATTTAATCCTCACAGCACTCTGAGACAGATGCTGTCACTCTACATATTGCAGATGAGGAATCTGGGGCCCAGAGAGTTTAAGTAACTTGCCCAATGGCCCACGGTTAGTAAACTGAGAAAGTGGGACTGGAAACTTGGGCTGGCTCCCCCCACTATACAACATGGGATGTCATGGGCAAGAATACCTCACAGAATACACTGGCACATAACGGATGCTTAGT
Source organism: Plecturocebus donacophilus (assembly GCA_004027715.1). NCBI lineage: Eukaryota > Metazoa > Chordata > Mammalia > Primates > Pitheciidae > Plecturocebus > Plecturocebus donacophilus. The sequence continues at coordinate 19,576 of PVKP010002199.1, forward strand.
ATTATGAGTTCAATTTGTAGCTACATTTGGGGGTCTCGTATTATACCGTAATACCTGTTATGACTTCATCTCATCAATGGTAGGGCCAATGTCATTCTTATATCCACAGTTTAGCACAAGAGCATAAGTAAATAAATACGTGTATTCATATTCACTCAACCAAAAAATCTGATGGTGAAAAAGTCTCAGAGATCCCTACAGTTGCAAAACAGTTTCACATTCCACATAATTTCCTCCATAGCTGCTCTGATTCTGCCCTGGGCTGTGTCCCGCTCTAATCTCTGCTCATCTCCCTCTCCTCCCCCACTCTCCCCTCTATTTTACTCATCTGGGAAAATTCCAAAGAGTTGTCGATTTAAGTTTAACAGAGTAATGACTTTTAAATAAAAATATGGTAGAAATGGGTACTTATCGGAATGGAATGCTTTTAGACTCATGCATTTAAAGAAGATATAAATTTTAGGGCAGGCACTAAATTTTAACTGCAATCTTGGAGAAAGCCTTTCCACTAACTCATGGAGAAAAATTAACAAAGTGAAAATTGCTTATCAGTGTTCTTTTGAAGTCATGATATGCAGGCTAATTCTATAGATCATCAGGACGCTCCCAGGGAGATGGATTTGTATTGATTGAGAGAGATTTCCATGGCCAAGGAAAACAGACACTCTTTGCGGAGAAGACCCCACTACCCATTAGGGACAGATCAGTCTGGAGGAGCTAGACTTTGCCATTTTGGGATCAGACGTCACCATTCATGCTTGGGCTCTCTGACCAGCATGATGTCAAAAAGAGCACTCAATCCTTTTCATGCTTATTAAGAATCTGGTCCCTAGAAAAAGATCCAGCAAATGTAAGCAAGGGTGTTGGAGCGGGAAGCTGGGCTTCTGGCTAGACAAAGCACAAGCGGCAGGCAGGGAAGGGAGGACAGAAGTGCAGAGGTGAAGAAGCCAGCACTCAGGGTCTCCTCCCAGGCTGCTGCCTCCTGCTGTGTGGTGGCCTTCCCTTTGTGCTCCGTGGACTCACCCCCATGTGACAAGAAGACGTTCCACAGATGACAGCTAGCCGTGATGTCACTGGCTGCCCCTCACAGACGAGGCCGTGCCCTCTCACATCTGCCCCAATCACTCCTGTGAGAAAGGAAAACAAAACCAAATCCTCTTTAACACATAAAAAAGAGGGAGAGAAAGCTAAAAACAATCATTAACAAATCTTTTTAATAGTCAAACAACATGGAGGAAGAGTCCTGTGTGTCGGGCAGTCTCAAAGAGCATATTTGCCTGCGTAGGAAAACTCAGAAACATGCTCGGATTTTGCTTTGTTCTGGTCAATGTATAGCATGCAATGTTATAACAATGACAGTAACTGTGATTGTCATAATAAAAGCAGCAGTTATCAGTTATTTTGTTCTCACTAAATGCCAGGCACTATGCTAGATATTTGCATACACGGTCTCATTTAACACCATCATAGATATTATTAATGCTAGACATCAGAGGAGAAACTGAGCTCTGCAGAGTTTAAGTGACTTGCCCAAGGTCACACTGCTAGGAAGGAGCACAGCCAAATGGAATCTGGTTTCACACATCACATCTCAATCCCAAAGAAGCAACAGCAAAGGAACTATCTGATGACTGAATCTTTTTGGCATCCCTAGGTCACCATTCTTACTACTACTTATCACAGAACTCCAAGTGTGAAGGAGAGGATGACTGAGAGTGAGTTCCTAGTAACAGAATGCCAAATAGCAGAGGGTTTCTCATAAATGGTAGAAATTCAGGCTTCTTCCCCACAGGGCTCATATTCCTTGATACTTGCAGGGCAAGAGAAGTTACAAACGTGACAAGAGAGCTAGGAAGACTGTTTAGGGCCTGGAATCGTACTCATTTTTTCAAATATCCAACAAGCACCTTCTGTGCACAAAATGCAATATACTAGGTGTGACATGGAAGCCACAAACATGCAGACGTGCAGAACTACAACACAAAGCTAGGGGTGGAAAGTGCTCAGGCAGGACACAGAGACTGGGTGGCAGGAGAGAACAGCTCCTGCTGACCTCATCAGCTCCCACGCAATGCCACGTTTGCTGTCAATCTCTGATCTTCGATGCTTTCTCCCACCTCAAGACCTTCACATTTGTTCTTCCCTCTGCCTCTAATGCCACTTCCCCAACCTCTCTGTCAGGCCAACTCCTATTTAGAGGGCTTCCCTGATCCTCTAGGACAGATGATTCTCCCTGTTAAATAGTCTCATGCACTGGACCTCCCTAGCACAAAAGAAACTGGTAATTTCAAAACATCATACATCCCATTTGCCTCCCTTCTATAATAAAAGTTGCTAGAAGCTGGCACTGTCTTACTCTCATGCTTAGCCTAGGACCTACCACACTTGCTAGCTCAATGTAGGAAGTGAGAATATGAATGCTTGGGGATGCAAGGATGAAGAAAACAAGCCCCTGTTTGGGAAAAACAGGAACCCTAAATGGAGCATTTCAATGCAGGGCAATCAGTATACCACAGGAGGGGCCACAAGGCCAGCTAACCCACCTATAGGCGCCCAAGGAAGTTCAGTCTATACTAAATTCTGCAGAACTTAGCAAGGTAACTGGCAGGGTGGGAGTCTCATCAGGCCACAGATCCCCAGATATTGAAGGCACAGCCTGCTCAGCAGCAGCCCTTTCTAGAAAGCAATGTAAGAAAAAGGCCAGAGACAAGCCTCTTACAGCTTTCAAGGGTTTTCTATGCTTTTTCCAAATTCTCCATTCTGGGGCACAGCAACTTGTGAATGTCTGCTATTGTTCAGAGGTCCAGCAGCAGGGGGAAGTAAGACTCTTCCAAACTTTCTGTATTAGGTTATCACAGTAGTTAGATATCAGTAACCAGGCGATAGAGGTCTGAGACTTTCATCTGCAAAAATCCTTGGCCCATGCGTTTTCAGATCAAGTCCCCTGCTCCGCTCAGTATTGTGGGGCTGCCCCTGCAGGCAGCACTTCCCAGACTCAAGTCAGCCAAGGTTGGCCCTGCTGGGACATCTGGGGCTGGAGGAAAGGGGAAGCAAGAGTCTACCTCCTTCTCTTCTGTCCAGGCAGCAGCTGTTTCCCCTCCACTATTTGGGATCTGGTGACAGGGCTGCCATGGCTCCAGCATCTCCTGGTGTCCTTTGCCTTTAGACTGTGGGAACACCACCTCCCTCCTTAGTCCCTCCAGTCTGGGGATGGTAGCAGTTTCCATTTCACTGATCTCTGATTTGCTTCACAGGAAATGTAGCCCTTCTCAGCTCCTCTATCATCAGAGTCACCATTTTTGGGTATTAAATTATCTGGGTTTTAAACATTTAGAGTGTTTTATGTCTGGCTGGGTGGATCCTGAGTGATACGATTCCCCATTCAGGGCACAAAGTCTTTTGTACAGGAATAACCCTAGATATGAGCTAATTTTGACTGAGCTCTTTTACATGCTCTTTCTATACATGTCTCATTTTATTCTTACAAGAACCTAATGTGATAGGTACTAGTATTATCCTCATTTTACCGATAAGAAAATCACAGCTTAGAAATAAGCAGTAACTTCACCAGGGTCACGCAGCTCACAAGGAACAGGGCTGTGATTCACATTCAGGTAGTCTGATTCCAAAGTGCTAGTTCTTTGCCACCAAAACTCAAGGGTTTTTCGAGGAGATGGAGAAATAGGAACACTCTTACATAGTTGGTGGGAGTGTAAATTAGTTCAACCATTGTGGAAGACAGTGTGGCAATTTCTCAAGGATCTATAAATAGAAATTCCATTTGATCCAGCAATCCCATTACTGGGTATATACCCAAAGAACTATAAGTTGTTCTACTATAAAGACACATGCACACATATGTTCATGGCAGCCCTGGGTACAATAGCAAAGACCTGGAACCAACCCAAATGCCCATCGATGATAGACTGGACAAAGAAAATGTGGTACATATACACCATGGAATACTACATAGCCATAAAAAACGATGAGTTCATGTCCTTTGTAGGGACTTGGATGAATCTGGAAACCATCATTCTCAGCAAACTGACACAAGAACAGAAAGCCAAAAACCATATGTTCTCACTCATAGGTGGGTGTTGAACAACAAGAACACATGGACTCAGGGAGAGGAACATCACACAATGGGGACAGTTGGGGAGGTAGGGGAGAGACAGTGGGGGATGGGGAGGGAGGGGAGGGTGGGGAGGGATAACTTGGGGAGAAATGTCAGATATAGTATGTACCTAAAGTAAAATAAATAAATTTTTAAAAAATCCAATAGCCAGGCAGTCGATGTTTACTTATCTATATATCTCAAAATATTGGGATCTTAAATATATTGATTTTGAGATCCATGATAGAAAAGAAGTTGGCCACTGCTGGTCCATGGTTTCATAAGTGGGTTCAAGGAATTCCTGAGAAACACCAATATTTACTGGTTGCATATACATAAAGTACAGGCAAAGTTAATGTTACAGGGTCATTCAATCCTTAAAAGGAATTAAAATGAAGGAAAGATAAATTTGTAGGAAATATTTTTTGTTTCTTCCCAGGTTAGGAGATTCATTGTTGCTATATTTAGACTTAGAACTTGAGAACTAGTGTGCTATTATGAGAAAAGGATGGGATTGGGAGACAGAAGGACCTGCTATACAATGAGGAAAATAACAACATCAAACGGTTGCTTTGATATTGCAAAAGTGCTTTAAAAATGTGATGAATGGTAGCTCTGTCAGCATCACCACCATCACTCTCTCCATCAACATCATCATCATCATCATCATCATCTGAATCCCCTCACAAGAGACAACTGGATTCTTTCTTCTTTTCTAGTAAACATATCAGACATCAAAGATGGGCTGGATACTGTGCTAAGCTCTTTGAATGTTCTCTCATTTAATCATTGCAACATCCATAAAAGGTAATATTCTTTCTTCCTCTCAATAGATGCAGAAGCAGAAGAACAGTGTTCATGTAACCTACCCAAGGTCACATGGATTTAAGAAGCAGTGCCAGGATTTGACCTTGTTCTGTCTGACTCCAAAGTTTATGTTCTTTCTACACTCCCTCACTTTATGATGTTATAATTGTCTTATATAATGAAAACATACTTGGAAGTGCTAGTTCATTATGAAACACAGTGAGAGCCATGGGCTAAGAGTTAGAAAAAATGAGTTTCAGCCCCAATTCTGCCACAAATGGCCTAAAAGTTTGAACTGGTTCTCCACAATGAGAGAAGTGAACTACAAATGGAGGTCCTTCCTCAGCTATTCTCAGTATATACACAGTTCTTCTCCTAAAACATGTGGTAAGATGTCTCCTTATCTAAAATTATGTATATTGAGAGGACTAGCCCGATTTCCCCTCAAGAGAGGTTCTCTATGCTCTGCCTAATGTCCACCCCAATTCAGCAGCTATGCATAGCTGATGTTCACTTCAAGACTACATGAATAGGAGAGCTAACATTTTTCCTTTGGCCACACAGTGCTTTGATGGGCTATTCCCGAGAAAAGAGGTTCAGAGACAAGCAGGGAAAAGCAACAAAAGGTGGGAGGAGCTGTCTTCTTTCTGGAGAAACATATTTTGCAATCCATAGAGGAATCACAGACTGCACGTCTACATCAGGAAACAATTCACAAGATGTGACTTTGATACAAGTGTAGCCCTCGGTACTGCTGGGGCCCTTCATATGATGATATCAGTGTCAGTTTATTCTGCAATCCTCGAAATGTTTAAGGGGCAAAATTAGCAGCTGAAGAAACAGGCATAAAAAATAGTGACATTATTAACTGTGTTTTCCCTGAAACTTGCACAATGCTCAGCTGATGGTGGTGACTCAGTTAATGTTTGTTGAATTAAAAAACAAATAGCAGAAAATCAGGCTTACTGACTCGATGAATTAAATGTCTCCCACTTCTCAACATAACACATATAGTTCATATCAAGCAATGTTTAAAAAGGATGTTAAAAAAAGGAGCATTTAAAACTTCATGAACAGCTCTCTTATTTACTTTAATATGCTGTCTCCTCCTTTCCTCGCTCCCATTCATTCAACCAACAATATGTCCACCCAAGCATTGAGTACCTACTATAATGATGTAAAATAAAAAAGACTCTGCAAATGTTATGATTAAGAGTACATTTCCCTATAATTTATCAAGCTATGGCAGTTTTGAAAGCTTACAGGGTTATATAGAAGAAAAACATCCTGAGTTCTCGCATTTGTGTTATAATTATCTCCCACTTTTATAGCCATATAAAGTACTTTATAGCTTGCAAAGTATCCTCAAACACTGTAACCTTCAATTAGTCTTTAGCAAATCCTGTGATATGTGTATTTTATTTCTAGTTCACAGTTGAAGAAACTGAATTTCAGAAAGGTGAAGTAATTTAGTTGAGTTTATTTAGTGACTTAGAGGCAGAAGTTGGGCTCAGAGTAGGATTTTCAGTCTCTAAGTCTGATGTGTTGGCATTTTGAAAAAGATCCTCTTAAAATAACAACCTTAGGAACCTTCTCTGAAGTATCAAAAAGGATAAGAAGGGTTTTGAACATTACTTAAGACAATATCAATTTGAGACTCTTGATTCAGCCATTTGGATGAATGAACTGACTGATAAATCACATTCAATGAGTTTCTTGCCAAAGCTGGCTGGGAGATTCCTGGAGTTCCTGGAGAGGAAATTCTCCAGAGAAGGCTCTTGAGAGACCACCAGCTTCATGTATGTAAACCGACAACTGTATGCTCCTAGAAGAATCATATCAAAGACATGTTTTCTGCAGGGGACTAACACCAGACTACATACAAGTAGACACTGAATTCTGTTATTTTGACTAACATTCATTTATGTTATACAGAACTCATTATATTGGGTATTATAGTGCAGTGCTTAAAAATAAGGACTCATTCATCATGTGATTTTGGTTAAGTTTCTTATCTTTACACCTCGATGTCCACATCTCTACAATATGAACAGTATCCTCCTTACAGTATTATAAGAATTATGTATGTTAATATGTATATGTATGTAAAATGCCTACAACAGTGCTAATAAGAGCATTCTGTGGTGATGAAAATGTTCTATATTTGCACTGTCCAATACAGTAGATACCAGACACATGTGGCAATTGAGCCCTGAAAATGTGGCTAGTACAACTGAGGACTAAATTTTTTATTCTATTCTAATTAATTCACATTTAAGTAGCAACATACAGCTAGTGGATATTATATTAAACAGTACAGATTAAAACATGCCTAGTACTGTATGAACCTTTGCTGTTTTTACTATTTTTATTATTATTATTGCTGCTTTTGTTACTTTACCTACTTCTTCGGAGTTGGACTTGAATCTCTCTTCATCCCCTTGGGCAAAAATGCCTTGATCCCTTAGAACTTCAGTTTCCATATATGAAGAATTTGGATAGCAATACTTACCCACAAAGTTGCTGGGAGAATTAAGTGAGATTTAGGTGGAACACATCAGTACTCAATAAATGGGAACTATTCCTTCCAGGACCTACAGAAGTACCTGGCACAAGCAAGACTCCATATGGGTGGTTCCTTTTCTCCTTATTCCTGAATGGGCTTTGTTGGTCCTTGGCACTAAGCATTTGTTTAATTTGCTCCCTTTGCCTAGGATATCCTTTTCCACCAATACACTTCATCCCATGTCAATCCTGCGGAACACGGGCTCCATTTTGAAAACTCAGTTGCAGCATCAGAAACCTTTCCTGATCACAACTCCCCACATCCCCAAAACACCCCAGCCCAGCAGAACTGACCAAGCCTCCTTCCTTTGTACCTTACCTCCTGACCCTCTATAGATTCTATCACTGTATCTGTAGTTTATGTGTTTGCACAGACAACATAAACAAATCCCTCTACTAAACTATGAGCAAACGGAGGCCAGGGCAAGTCTTCACACTGTAGTGGTTCACTATTTTTTGTTGTTATCATTGATGAATGAATGAATGAATGAATGTGTGTGGCAGAAGTCACATACTAGTAAAGCATAAGACATTTTCTAGGTAAAAATCGCATACTTATTCACAGACAAAGGCTCTGTGTCTGAAATACGAATAAAGGTGAAAAATATTGATGGGTTTTGAGTGACAACTCATGGGTAATAATGTAATTACTGGAGCTTTACAACATACCTTGTCAAAAAAGACTAAAGGTTCTAAGATCCTTGATTATTGGGAGATGGCTTTGTGCTTGTTACTTTGCAAATATTACATTTGATTCCCAATGATTTTGCAAGGTAGTTATTATCACATTGATATAGAAATTGAGAAAAGGAGAGTAAAATTTTTTAAGCAACTTCTACAGGGTCCCACACTGCTACATTGCAGGGGACCTGGGGGTGGGACTATATCATACCCAGATCTACCTGACTCTAACTCTACCTTATCTAACATTGTCTCATGGAGCTCACAGAGCTAGTTCCTTTCTTTTCAACTACTTATAGGAACTCTAAGTATTACCAGACAATAGCATAGCTGAACTCAGATCTCTTTCAGGACTTACTGTCAAAATACCACTAGAGCATACCCAAAAGGTTAACCTCAAGCCTAGCAAATGAAGGGGAGTAAAATAGTCAAAAAGATCATTCCAATGTTTCATGAAGTATTGCTTTGACCTTGAAAGAAACGTGTTCTAGAACTTACCCCAACTAAATCCTAAAGTAGGTTTACTTTAAAAAATAATCCTATGTTTTAAGTCAACAGTGACATTTTACACACCTTGACATTGCCACCGTCCCCTCCCCCTCAACCCTCCTACCCTCTGCAGAGCAAGAAAGGTAATAGGGAAGGTCTTTGTCTACATGAGATATATAAACAGACATTTACTAGATATCTGAACTAGTTAGGGTGTAACGGTTCAAAGCAAGGGCTCTGGAATTATACCGCTTGGTTTCAAGTCTGGCAAGCAGGTCAAATCACTTAAGCTTCCTGGGTCTCAGTCTCCTGATCTATAAAATTGGAATGATGATAGAATGTAGCTTACAGGGCTATCATGAAGATTAACTGAGTGGAACAATGCCTGGGACACAGTTTACTCAATATAGTTTCACCATTATTGTTGTTACTACTGACAACTTCCAGTCTTCAGTTTTAATAGCAAGGCTTGGCATGATAGTTCATTTGCTTTCATCACAGTGTGTGCTTTGCCAGAGTTATTTGGGTTTACTCAGATTGATTGGAACATCTGTTTTTTGTCCTTGACTATACAACTGATGACAAAATAATTGGGGGCCCAGAGGAATAAGGAAAATGAGGTACCAGGTAGTAGGCAGAATCCAGGCTAGCATTTTAAACATTATGAATAAACCAAAATCTGTTTATTTCACTAAAGCCACAATTACATGTAGCACCATGCATCCTGCAATTTAACTTGGGATGGCATTCATCATTTCAGTCTACATGCCACACTCCTCCATGACTTACAGCAATCAGAGCCAATTCAAGAGGCTGGTTGGATTGGAAGGAGTGGAGAGAACAAAGAACAGACCCTCTCATAACTGGGTCTCAACTCCTCAGTTTCCCCTTTCTACCCAGAAAGATCAAATCTCAAAGGTAGGCTAATAGACATGGCTTGGAAATCTGAGACTTTAGAGAAAACTAGAAATATCTACATTGAAGACAAAGCAAAAACTTGATTTCAGAAATTCCTTTCTTCCTATCCTCAACACAGCCTCTACATTACTTAGATATTATCATCTGTGACTTCAGAAAAGACAATTTTTCATTCTTAGACGTTAGGCACGGTAAAGTTTCAGGTTGAAATCTAATCGAAACAGCCAAGTTAACTCATGAAAATTACTTTGCAAAAATTATAAACAGAAACAAAATTAAGAGAACTGGGCTAAGCACCACAAATGCATCTTGTAGAATAAGTTCCTTAAATAGATCTAATACTGTGACTGTAAAGCACACAAATGCTTCCTGAAAATTTATAACTTTATTAATTCAACAGCTATTTACTGATCCCCAATCATAAGCCAGGAACTATGCTGGGTGCTATAAATCTAAAGGTGAAAGTTGTTTCCTTGTATTCTACAAGATTCCAGTCTAGTAATGGCGGAAAAATACACAGGCAGACACTTATCAGACACTATGGAGTGATCAGTGACTCAGATCTGAAAAGGAAAGCACCATCCTTATATCTGGAGATGAAGGATCACAGGGATGAATCTGAACTAACAGGCTTTGCTACATTCCCCAATTGATTGCCATTAAATCATGCCCTTCTTGCCCTATCATATTTTTCCATGTCTGTCTATACTTCATCAAGCCTAACATAAAAATATTCATGTTTAACTGTTCCTCTGGGTCTGCATTTCTATATGATGGCTAGCATGTCGCATAAAACATATTACATAAACGTGTATGCTTCTCTCCTGTTAATCTATCTTTTGTTAAAAGGGCCCCAGCTATGAACCTCAGATGAACAGAAGAAAAGATAACTCTCCTCCTCTACACTCTATTAAGTCCAGGGCCCAAGGAACCCCACTTATCCTGGGGCAAACTGGAATAGTTGGTCATGCTATGTGTAAGGCAAGAGCCTTGTGCTTGGGATATAGGCACTACTTAATAAATGTTAGTGGGAGAAAGCAGGACTAGGTTGCCTTCAGCAACTTATCTTGCCCCTAGACAAATGGTCTCATTTATAAAATTATTTAAAGGCTCCTTGAAGGTAGAGAAAGTAATCAGCACCCCAGATAATCCCCTAAAAAACATAAAATGCTACAGTGAAATGCTTCAGGAAAACACCAGGACAGAGATGGGAAGTGATAGGACAGGTTCTTTAGGACATTTGAAATAGAAGATGCCTGAAATTTAAGGAAAGAAAAATCTTAATTAACCAGCTAGCTCTCTTCTCTCTCCAACCTCTGATGCCAAACTCAGTACCCCCTCACTTGATATGAGTTTCGGTTGCAACAGAAACTTCCAAAGGTTTTGTTGGGGTTAGTTGAACATTGACAGATTCTTCACAGCTTGGAATTAACTCTGAGAGCCAAAACCAGGCCAAGTTTCTATAAAGGCTAGGATTTTTCCTGTGGAGGGTCAGAGAGCTCTCCCACAACTACACTGATTAATTTATCCTTGACCCAAGTTTCAGACAGTAAGAGCAAAAAAGACAAATAGATCTTGAAGCTGGATGTTGATTCTATTCCTTGCCTGTCACCACTATTCCTAGGAGACTGGAGATGGGAATGTAAGGTGACCCCCACCACTGGATCAGAGTCAGGCCAGAGGGCTCAGAGAATTAAGTGATATGCTGAGCCGTTGGGGAGAAAAAACAAAGCAAAACAAAACCCTAACCAGGATAAAAAGCCCCAGGTTGCAGCACAATGAATGACATGTGGCTGACATCGTTTCAAAGAGAAGAATGGCTTAGATAAGCAAATAGTGTTAGAATATGAGAGTAAAAATGAATTACAGAAAATCTCATGAGGTATGCATTGACATTTTTCAAGCCTGCAGTTGAAATGACATATCTGCTTTTACTGAGGACAAGATTTAGCTCTCCTCTCCACCTCTGCACCTGCTCTTGACATCTGCCCACCTTTTCTGGACAGCAGCCCCAGGCAGGCTTTGCTCTCCTTTCTCTGTGCCCATCCTAGGTGCCTTAGGGAACGGATGCCTGTGAGGAAGGGCACTGGCTTTGAGGGAGACATTTCTAAATATCACCACTTACATGACCTCATACAAATGAGCTGAGTTACCCGGGCCTCTGACATCCCATCTCTAAAAGGGAAATGATGATTTAAAAGTAAAAAAATCTCCAGGCATGGTGGCTCACGTCTATAATCACAGCACTTTGGGAGGCTGAGGTGGGCGGATCACCTGAGGCTGGGAGTTCAAGACTAGCCTGACCAACATGGAGAAATCCCATCTCTTTAAGTAAAAAATCAGCCAGATGTGGGGGTGCATGCCTGTAATCCCAGCTACTTGGGAGGCTGAGGCAGGAGAATCGCTTAAACCTAGGAGGAGGAGGTTGCAGTGAGCCGAGATCGCACCATTGCACTCCAGACTGGGCAACAAGAGCAAAACTCCATCTCAAATAAATAATAATAATAATAATAATAATAAATATATAAATATTGGCTTGAAAGAACAGTGCTGTCACATGTTCAGCCCTGATTAATAGTATCTCTCTCCTCTGTTTAGAAGTATTCAATTCAGTAAACATTTAGAGAGCACAACTTTACATCAGGCACTGTGCTCGGCACTGCTGGGAAAATAATACTTGAAAAAAAAGTAATCCCTGTCCTCAAAGAGCTTATAATCTCCTGAGGAGCCAAGGACACGGCAGAGGCAGACTCACGGCTTGTTGAAGTCTTCTGGCAAGAAGTAGTAATTCCTGCTGCATGGGCCTAAGAAGCCTTCTTTGCGGAGACCCCCTTTCCTCTGACCTTACAATTAGAAGGATCTCCTCCACCCTGGCTGTAGCTGCTGACTCCCAGTCACAAAAATGGCTTAGCTGTTATCATCATCATCGGCTAGTAGTTGTGTAGTATTTACCCATGTCAGGTTCTGTTTCGAGTGCTTTAGGTAAATTAACTTATTTAATTCTCTAAACTGCTATGATGATGCCCATTTTGGAGATAAAAACCTTAGACTCAGCATGTTCAATAACTGACACATGATGACAAAGAAAGTAGGTGACAGCATGGAAAATAAACTTAGGTAGCTTGGCTCCAGAAATCATACTTTTCTAACCATTACGCTGCTGAAATGGTATTATCTGTATCCCTGTACATGTTTTTTGGTACACTCAAGTACACATTTCTGTTGGATATATTCTGCATATCCATGTTATTTTTCATTTTCCTTTGCTTTTTCTCCTTTTAAATTCTGTATTTCAAAGGAAATAATTTTAAAATGATTTTTTTTTTTTGAGATAGAGTTTCACTCTTGTTGCCCAGCCTTGAGTGAAATTGCACAATCTTGGTTTACTGCAACCTCTGCCTCCTGGGTTCAAGCAATTCTCCTGCCTCAGCCTCCCAAGTACCTGGGATTACAGGTGTGTGCCACCAAGCCTGGCTAATTTTTTTATATTTTTAGTACAGAAAGGTGTTTCACCATGTTGGTCTGGCTGGTCTCACACTCCTAACCTCAGGTAATCCACTCACCTCAGCCTCCCAAAATGTTGAGATTACAGGCGTGAACTACTGGGCTCAGCCTAAAGATTTTAAAAATAAAATTCAATCCACCATTTTGAAGTACCACTAGGCAAACCTGGAATATGTCCAAGGCAGTCCTGTTTTCTGTGAGCTCTTTGGAATGCTAACTTCCCAGACTCCCTTCAGCAAGGGCTAGAGGTGGTAACTGGGCCAGACAAGATGGAGCTGCTACCTTCTTGCCAGGATTTCCAGTTCTGCACAGGCCTAGCAGCACCCGCTGTGCTGTCAGTGGGCACTGTGCCCTCAAATTAGATGGTGCTTTTCATTGGCCATATCCTCCCTCCTTTCAGCTGTCTGCCTGCCAATCTACAGCTGAAATTCAGGTAGGCTAGCAGGTGGTCTTTCCTTCTCCTCCTTTCCACCCTCTTTTTATGGTGCTGTGTGGTCCAAGGCAGAGATGAAAGAGGCTGAGAATCCCTGGTTAATCATACAAGAGAAACTCACTGTAATAACATTCCGTGGAGAAAGTAATCACTGATAAACTAATTTCAGCTGAGGAAGCTAAAATCCTATCTAATACATTATTTGAGAAAGGCTCACTGTTAAAGATACAGAAAAACAACAACAACAAAAAAAAAAAAAAAAAAAAAAAAAAAAAAAAAAAAAAACCAACTTGCCATCACTATCACTAACATGGATTATGTACTAAAAGAGGATTCTTAACATAATTTTCCCTTTCTTGATTACTCACGATTATCATTATAGCAAAGTGGGAGTAGAATTTAACATTTATGAAGCACCCAATACAGGCAGGAAGTGTGTTGAGTTGGGAGTTGCTCCTGTGTGCTGACGTATAAAGTGACATACCCTGACTTCACTTCTAACAAAATCCTTCACTTGCCTATTAAGTACCACTCACCTCCTCCTCTGCATTCTTCACAGCCAGATTATTTCATACTCATGTCTGCATTCCCAGTGCCTAGCACAGGACTGCCTGGAGTTTTTGATATTTTTAATAAACTTTATCAATGAAGCATAACCTATATTATAAAGCTACAAATTTTAAGTATAGAGTTTAGTGAATTCTTGCAAAGTAAACATACCTATCCAGATCAAAAAATAAACCCCTTCATGTCCTTTTCCAAATACCATGTCTTACCAGAGATAACCACTGTCCAGATGTCTAGACCACAGGATTTGCTTAAACCATTCAGTGTATTTTCTTTGTGCCAGCATCAGTCACCCATGTTTGTGAGATTCAACCATACTGCTGCATGTAGCAATACCTGGTACATTTTTGTTGCTGTATAATCCTCCACTCCATGAATATACCAAACATTGATTAATTCTACTATTGATGGGAACTGGGAGGTTTGTTTCCAGTTTTTGCCTATTGCAAATAATGATTTTATGTGCATTACTGTATATGTATTTTTTTCTGGTACACATTTCTGTTAGATATATGTCTAAGAATAGGATTGCTGAATCATAGCATATCAGGATACTGCCAAATTCTTTCCCAAAGTGTGGTCATACTTCCACAGCAGTGCTTGGGCATTTTAGGTGTTTCATAACCCCATCAATACTTGGTGTTATCAATCTTTTTGATATTAGCCAATCTGCTGGGTGTGTAGTGATATCATAGTATGGTTTTAATTTGAACTTTCCAAATGACTAATGAGGCTAGAAAATTTTTCATACCTTATTGTCCACTTGTATATCCTCTTTTCTGCAAAGCCACTCAAACATATATATGTACACATTTACATGAACACATATATATACATATTTAACCATTTTTCTGTCAGTATGATTGTGCTTCTCTCATTAATGTGCAGAAATTCTTTATATACTCTGGATACATATCTTTTGTTATATACATTGAAACTATTTCCTTCCACTTTGTGGCTTGCATTCTCACTCTTTTAGTGGAATGTTTTGATGAAAAGAAGTTTCTTATTTTAACATACTCCCATTTACCAATCATTTTCTTTATGGTTGTACTTATATTAATGTCCTATTTAGGAAAATTGTCTGTCTCAAGGTCATGAAGATCTTGTCTTTTAAGAACTTGATCTTTTTACATTTCATACTTAAGTCTCTAATCTATTTGGAATGTATTTGCATGTATGGTATAAGGAGAGGGGCCAAAATTCAATTTCTGCCATATTGATAGCCAATCAGCAGAGCACCATTTCACTGAAAAACATAGTTTCCTTACAGCTCTGAAACGCCACCTTTGCCACAAATTAACTGTCCATATGTGTGTGAGTTTGTTTCTGGGCTCCTTAATCTGTTTTTCTCTGGTTTATCTGTCTGTCCTTGCCTTAATACCAGTCTTCTTCACTTTATAACAAATTCTAACATCTGTCATTATGAAGTTCTCCCAACTTTGTTCTTTTTTAAGATTGTCTTGATTACTATTGATTCTTTCGCTGCAAGTTTTAGGATGACTACAAATTTCCATCCTCTCACACACAAATCTGTTAGAATTCTGAAGTGGAATACACTGAATCTACAGAACAATCTGGAAGGAACTGTCACATTTATATTGTTTTCCAATCAATGAACATCATATATCCCTCCACTTATTTATAACTTCTTTAGTTTCTCTCAATGTTTTATAGCTTTCTGCATAGATATTTATACATCTTTGTTCCTAGGTCCTTAATATTTTTATTTTATTGTAAATCATGTTATTTTAAAATTTTTATTTTCTAAATGGTTGCTTCTGGATTACAGAAATAAAATTGAATTTTGTATTGACTTTCTGCAAGAGCAACCTTGCTAAATTACTTATTATTTTTAATATTTTATCTATGGATTTTCTTGATATTCTATATGTGTATAATTGTGTTATCTATGATGTTAGCTTTATTTCTTTCCAATTCTTATATTTTCAATTTATTTTTCTTGACTTGCTGTACTGGGTAGGCTCTGTGGAATAAAAGTGGTAAGAGTTGGAACATTTTTAATATTTCATCATTAAGTATGGTATTTGCATTAGGTTTTTTTCTTTGTTGATATCCTTAATCAAAATAAGTTCCTTTCTACCCCCAGTTTGCCACGATTTTTTTAAAAAATCATGAATATGTGCTAAATTGTATCAAAAGCACTTTTAAACAACTGTTTATATAATTTTTCTCTTGTATTCTTTTAATATGAAATTGAATTAATTGAATATTCAGAAGTTAAAATAGCTCACTTGAGTTCTTTTACAAGTTTTGAAAAAGTTTTGGCCAATATCTCTTCTATCGCTTCTACATATTATTTATTAGCTTTCTTCTCTCATTCTTGGACTCCAGCTACACCTCAGTTAGACTCCTTTACCATATTCCACATAGCTCATACTTGTTTGTGTATTTCATGTATTTTCCATCCTTCTGTATATTAGCTGTAGTATGGATAGTTTTTTCAGATCTATGTTTCAGTTCTCTAATTCTCTTTTCAATTACATTATACGCTGTTGACTTTACTCCATCTATTCAGTTCTTAATTATTAGTTTTCATTTTATAATTCCTATTTTTTTTCTATTTCCCAGATTTCTGCTAAAATCTCCATCTTCTCCTATAATTTCTTGATCATATTAATCACAGATATGTTAGAGTTCATGTCAAATACCACCAGCATATGGATTTTCTGTGGGTTTGTTTTTACTTTTGATTTTTGAAATTATTCATATTTTACATGCTTATTTTCTATTGAATGCAGACATTACATGTGAAACCTTTTTGGTATAACTTGAGCTTCTGAGTACGTTACCTACCTCTAGGAAGAATATAACCTTACTTCTTGCAGTTAGCTCAAGTAGGGATGGATGATCTGAATTTAATCAAATGGTGATTTAATTCAAAGCTGGGCTTCGGCCTTTGTAAAGCTTGTCTATTTTTAGTTTACGCTTACTCTCAGGGTCCCAACTAACACCTAGAGAATTTACTAGTATTCTCTTCAATGATGCTCAAACTCAAATATTTATACTTCCAGCCTGCAGACTACCCAACTGGTGTTTAGCTTCTTGGCTTCTGAGTTGCAGATTTCAACTCAGCAAATGCTCAGAGTGTATTAAAAAATGGTAAAAATGTTGAGTCCAAATCTCAGCAAATCAGCAAATGCTCAGCATGCAAAACGGCAGAAATGTTGAATCCAGCTCTCTAGTCTTCTATTTTGATTTTGGCCTCTCAAGTCCTTTAGTAGCTCTCTGGTGCCTTCATACAGGTTTGTTTGTGAGTTATCTATGTGGGTACATTTAATTTTCTCCAGCATTTTATTTTTGGGGACCAAGAGTGTATTCCATTGTTGTGAGAAAAAATAATCAATAAATGGTAAGTGAATAAATTAATGAATTAAATACTGTCTATTTGTGATCACATTTATCCCAACACCACCACTCAATCGCTATTGAAGTTTTGGCATATAAAAGCAGATATATAAGAGAAAAAGCATGAGTCTTGATGTTCTCACCTACATAAAAAAGTGAGGTTTAAAGAGGTGACATGTAGAAGTTACGTAATTGGTGAGGGCGGATTTGAAACTTACACTGAACCTTCCTGACCCGCAGACGCTGCTTATTTCTGTTAAACAGTGCCATGCCACCATTGTCCAGCGCACTCTTGCTTCAGAGAGCAATATGTAGCATTTTCTGCCCATGCATTAGAGGACCCTATCACTGTTCA
The DNA here is from genome assembly GCA_004027715.1 of Plecturocebus donacophilus. Classification (NCBI taxonomy): domain Eukaryota; kingdom Metazoa; phylum Chordata; class Mammalia; order Primates; family Pitheciidae; genus Plecturocebus; species Plecturocebus donacophilus. The sequence goes on from PVKP010002199.1 coordinate 37,378, forward strand.
TCAGCCTATGTTTAATTTTCGAATGCCCCCTCCTGTTCCATTGATACTGCCTTGGTATTGCGTTGGCTCCGGCCTTCAAGGTCTCTTACAACAGTGCCGTCTTCCCATCCATTAACCTCACCGCCTCCAAAGTCTCTATTTACAAGCTAGTGCCTTAAGGATAAAAAATTCCAAACTCTTTTAAATGATGTTCAAAGCCCTCAAAACCTGTGTCCTCACATATATCTCTCACACTTCCATTTCAGCATACTCTGCCCTACAGTATACTCAGTATTTTGCAGCCAAAGGGGTACCCTCATGCTTCTGAATCTTAAGGCATACTACCTCCCTCTGCTTCCCTCTCCTTCTCACCTTCCTCCCAGCCTTGCCATCTTGTCCATCTGATAAATTCCTATTTCTCCATCCTATACATCTTTAAGTATCAAACCAGTATCACTTTTAGGGGAAGGGGAGGGAATTTTACTAACCTGCTCAGGCAAAGTGAGTTTAAACTCCTGTAACAGCCCAGACACATTTTTATCAGACACTTCCTACATCATACTAGGATGGCTTACTTGTCTGTCTCTCCAATTAGAATGGGAACTCTTTGAGGACAGAGATTATAATTTGTTCACATTTATATGTTTGGTGCCTAGCACAGTACCTGACATGAAAGGAAGACATGCCACCTGTTGGTTGCAGCTAGGAGAAAAGAATATTTTTGTATAGTCAGCTATTAATGATTAAAACTACAACATATTTTATCTATAATTCTAAGTCAGCAGTACTAGGTGACAGCCAGAAAATAATCCTTGTACTTTCCTAGTGTGTGGACTCTGTGCAAAGTGTTTTCTCAGCTTTGGGAGGCCTTTTGCTTTGCTTACTTAACTTCAGGTTATCGCTCTACTTTAAATGAGTGAGTATATTGGATATCTCCATTAAAGACAATAGATTTAAATGAATACCCAGTTTATAGACTGGATGAATTACGCTGACTGCCTTGAAGTTAACAAGTTATTATTATCTCCTGACAAATATGAGACAAAATCCATTTCAAATTAAAAAGGAAAAATATTTTTATACATTTAATTTAGTAATAGCTAGATGAATAAAAAGTACTAGGAGAATATAAAGAACATCAAAAATTTTAAATAACTCTTGCCTAATGCATGGATTTGTTTTAAAAAGTTGTCAAACTCCCTGTCTTCTTTTCAAGGCCCACTGCCACAACCCTATTTCAGGAAACCACTTTGCCTTTTCAAACCCCAACTAGTGCATATGAAATTATATAAAGCCCTGCTTAAAATGAATCTCTGGCTTAAGATCACCTTCAATGGCTTGCCAATGCCTCCAGGGAGAGAGAGGAAGCACAAACTTCAAAATGGTACTCAGATAGGCCAGACTCCCAATCTATCTCTACCTATTTGATCATTACATCCTCTTCTTCCAGGAATCCCTTAGAAATATCATAGGTTTCAGCCAAACCCAAATGCTTACCATTCCACAGTCTCATTTTAGTGCCTTCACTTATGTTATGCTCTCCTTCGAGAATACTCTATGTTTAATTGCTGCCAGTGGAGAATACATTGATCATCCCAGATTTGTTCAAAGGCTATCCCTTCCCACTTCCCTGAAGGACCATGATAGCTAACCTCAGGGGGTTCTCATTGCCAGCATTGCCAGTTGTGTGATCTTGGATGAGATGCTACAGCAATGTGAAGATTACACATGTACACTCTCCAGCATATTTCTACCATGAAGTTCCCTCAATACATATTAGTATTTTTGTCTTTTCTTTGCCTGTTTCAACTGAAATTGATTTCTCCCTTTTTAAAATTCCTATAGAACTCAATCCATTTGTCTCTATTTCTTTGTATCACTGTATTTGCCACAGTAACTAGTCTAGTGCTTAGCATGTTAAGAAAATCCATTTGTTCATGCATGTATTCATTCATGCACATATTCATTCATTTACTGAGCTAAGAGCTACAGAAATGAAGATAACCAGGTTCCATTGCTCATAGTCTAAGCAGGGGAGACAGCTATATAATCACCTATTTAGGTGTTTAAATGATATTGTCTATGTGTCACATTTAATGATAGATATGCATAAGGTGAATAAATTATTAGGCCATATGCATTGAATGAGCTATAATGATACACCACAGTAAAGTAGATAGTATATGAATTCCTTTGAAGAGCCACATTGCTGGGCATATTTAATGTATTTCATAAAATCCAATTGCATGGGTTTTTCTTTACAACTTTCAGCTGTGAGAGGCCACAATCCAGAAGGCATATAACATTTTCATTCATACTATTTATATTGGTAGGAGACTTCTGTCTCAGGGTTTCATGGTGATGAGTCACAAGGCTGATACACTTTTAATTCTCAAGGCTAAATTCAGGCCAGGGACCTGTAACAATACAGATCGACAGCCTGACACATTCTCTTTCAACAAAATAGAAGAGACTTAGCTTTCCCTGGAGTTCAGCATTTGATTAAAAGATGTTCCATGTCTTCTGGTTTTAGAACATTAGAAGAAAATCATCTATAGCTAACTTTAACGCTGGCTTGGGTGAAGCTATACAATGGTAAGAGAGAGAGAGCTGGGGCCAGGCAGACCAAGGTTCTCTCTGTTCAACCACACTAGCCACCTGAGTCTAAGTGAGTCTGCTTCCTCACTTTCAATGGGGGGTTAAGAATGTGCACAGCCATAAAAGTTGTTGTCCATATCAAGTGGCATCTAGGCAAAAAGGTACTATCCAACTCATAGGAAGCGTAACACATTAGAAAAACTCTTTATTGCTCTGCTTTTGAAACACAAAAATAAAAACGCAGTCTTTCAATTAGCCTGGATTCAACTTTGCTCTTTCTAGATTATGTACAGACAATTTTTGATGGTGACCAACATGGTTTTAGTCTGCCCCTCTTGCTATCTTTTAAGGTACCACTGGTGAAGTCCATCAGGTTCATGTGTGGACTGGATACAGTGCAGATATTTAGGCCCCAGTTAAAGCCACCGATCAGAATGAGTTGTGGTGGTGGTGGGGACCCAGTCGTCTGCATTTTAACTAGTTCCATGAGTGACTATGCACACACAAGTTTGAAAACTGCTAGAAGAAGCAATAAGAATGGAAATCAGATTATAAAAAAACCTATAAGTCATTCTAAGTTTAAATTGAAATACTCTTTTTATTTGGTTATCTGTATTATGAATTCAATTTATTATGGATGATTGAAAGTAATCAAAATAACCTATTTTCTCATATTGCCCCTTCATATATTTTCCATTCTTCGTCTCCAGTAAACAGTAATTTCTAACTAAAACGGGAACAGAGGGAAGTCATGTGGGGTAATTTGTCATCATTACCAACAAAATAAAGATGGGAACATTTACAAGTATGGGCACGGAAATCCTACAGGGCTCTAAGAGAACACTCACCAGCTCAGACTGCAGTGAATATGAGCAAACTTTGTAGATTTACTGTTTGGATTTGAAGACTGGAGAAGAGAAAGGGGCAGAGATAAAATTCCTCTCACAAAAACACTGGCAGAAAGAGGAGTGGGTATGAAAGAGTGAAATCAGCACAGCTCACCCTCAGGCCTGGCAGCTGAGAAACAGTGATCGTGAAATACTGAAGGTAGAGATGCAGGAATACAGAGTTTCCCGTCCAATCATGACTCTGCAGGGTAAGTGCGGTTGCAAAGATAAAGTGCTAGGTACTAGCAGGGAGTGAATAATTTCAGGATCCTCCCCAGAGCCTGGCAAAATAAATATCTGCTTAATTTAACTTAAGTAAGCTTTTGCGCTAAGCTTAAAATGGGATGGTATCTTTTTTTACTACTTTAATGGAGAATCATCCATTAGTATTAAAAATTGTAACTACACTAGCAAGGCACTTGCTTGATAATGTAGAACATTCCACATATTTTTCACATCAAAATCAGTGCTGAGAAAGCTATCTGAAGAGATAGGTTTGCTCCAAATTAATTTTAGCATCCAATCTCTTTGGCTTGGAATTTAAGGCCATTTACATTCAAACTTCCAACCAAGAGTAGCTAATACTTGTTGAATGGTTAGAATGTGTCAGGAGAAGGCATCTATACAATAACCATATGAGGCACTATTCCCATTCCCATCTTCAGAAGGGAAATGTGAGGTACAGAGCAGGTAAGCACTTGACTAATAAGCGGCGAAACAGGCATTTGAACCCAGGCAGCTCATTCTACCCACTCGGCCCAGCAGGCTGGGCTCAGCTCATGCTACTAGCCCAGATCTCACACCTGCTGAGGGGGAGAGAGGCGCGGAGCAGTAAAGGATGTGTGGATGAGCAAGTACAGAGTCTGTCCACTGCATACAACCAGGCACGCCAGCTGCTGTGGCAGGGCAGTCAGCTAAAGGGGCTGGAACAGGTGCCAGCTCCATGTGAGGCTGCAGCTGGATCCAATGTACTACACGTGGCTTCTGCTGGGGGCACCCACATCTGGATGAGGGGAACATGGGCATCTGGTGGCCTGGAGATGCCATGAACCTCAGAGCCTTGAAGATAGTGTCACAGACCTGGCTTGGAGAGCCCCTAGGTCTGGGCTCCCTGAAGGGCTGCAGCTCCTCTTTCCTTCTCATTGCCCACAAAGTAACAAGCAGGCTGGAGGGATGTGTTTCAGCCCTGTTTGTATTACAGCTCTTTCAGTCTTGCCATTCAGCGGGTCCCAAGTTCTTGTCCTGCTACCAGGAAGAATGAGGTATGTAGAAAACCGGAGAGTGAGCAAGGTGGAGAGAAGCTTCATTGAGTGACAGGACAGCTCTCAGGAGACCCAAAGTGGGTAGCTCCTTTCTGCTGGCAGGTCATCTAGATAAGTGTCTGGCTCTCAGCAGAGAGGAGACCTGACGTGGGTAGCTCCTTTCCGCAGGCAGGTCATCCCAATAGGTGGAGAAATCCACAGTGGATAGCTCCTTCCTGCAGCTGGTAGTCCTGAATATGTCCAAATCTGGCTAAATTCAGGGATTTTTATGGGCTCAGAAGGGAAGAAATGAGTACTGATTGGCCCATGAGTGGGTGGCCATGGGCAGACCCAGAAAAAGCACCATAAGTTCTCACTCTGGGCCACAGACTCCACGGAACTGGCAGTCCAGCCCCCAGGCTTCAGACTTTCCCTGGCCTGAAGGTAGGGTTTCATCCGGGACCCATCCCTTTCTGCCCAGCAGCCTGTCTGCTTCCTGCCACCATCAACCTGACACCCCATGCACCCAGGCTGTTCCTACTGAGGCACCTGCAGACCTGTGCCACCTCACCCTCAGTCCTTACCTTGGCCTCCCTGCTATGCTCATTGGCACCCAAAGTCAAGAGCGCCCAAGGAGGCAAGGGGCTGGCATGTCAGCATCAAGTCAAGTGCATGCACACCTTGCTGGGTTGTGACAGCCACTTCTTTGCCCCACTCTGGAGCAGTCACCAGGAATGGGGAGAGATCAGGGAGTAGGAGCAGGCATTTCCAATCCTGCAAAGGAAGGGGGGCTTCCCAGTCCCCTGAGAGTGTAGGGATGCCCAGGTCCAGAGCCGCAGCTGGGTAGCTGCAGCTGTGCCTGGAAGCACGGGGCTCCCACCCCACCAACTTGTTAGGGGGCAGGGCTCCCGCCTGTTCTGGCCCCAGCCAGCTCTGTAGAGCACACTCCTCCACTGCAGACAGCAACTTCCCAGTGGCTGCTCCAGACAGGTCATGCTGCCATCGGTGTCAGATGACTTCCAAGGGCAAAGAGACAGCTGGTGGAACCAGTAACATGTTTTTAACTATCTTACTGTGTTTACCTCAAGCTTTTTAACTTTTACCATCTTCAGAGAGCCAAATTCTTATATCAAAGTCATAGTACAAAGCATAGATAGAAATTGAAGGTATGGAAAGGTGGGCTGGGAACGCTGCTGTTGAATGATGTAACTGGAGACTAGTGTGGTTTTTCTATATTCAAAGAAATTTCCCTTCTTAGTTTCCCCAGATATCTATACCAGCTACAGAGTGTACTGAGCAATCCTCAAGATGTCCATATGGAAAATTTCAAAAATTATTTCTCTTTGCTCTTTACAATGACTGATATGAATGCACAGTAAAGAGAAAACAGAAAACAAGGAAAGGAACTAGACCTGTGGAGAGATAATAAGGAAGAAGCCAGCAGTTTAGATGCGAGGCTGCCGCCTTGGGGCAATTACTAGAGATGTGTATTTTCCCACCATCAGCTGCTGATGTGCAAGGCCCAAAGTAAACATTAGTGCTTAGAAACAGTATAGGGATGTGAAGCACTATGTGTTGAGTTTTTGTGCCATGAAAAACCGTGGACCTGATCCTACTCTTGCAGCCAGTGACGCAAGTGCAATCTTAGACCCTAGGCCCCCAAACACATACTTTTCCAGCAGTCTCTACCTTTTGAACTTGGAGTGGGAAGTTCTCCTAACAGGTGCTTGGCAGTGTAAGAATCTGTGGCTGGATTATTCTTTCCTTTTTGTTTTGTTCCCAAGTTCAGCAAAGGAAAACCTCAGCTCATTTTCTCAGTCATATACTAATACAGGAGAGAATAAGTAAAACCTTCTGTTTAAAAGTGGCCCCAGAATACCAGATACGGTTCTGGAGTAGATGAGATGATCAGAGGTTATTTAAAATGAGAGGCTCTGGGCTCAGAATAAGACAGCTTGCTCCATTTATTAGGTAGTACTTATTCCATTGTTTGATGTAAGAGTTCACCAAAGCTGATGTGAAGACAGGGGCACACAAATAAGGGTGTGAATCTTGGATCCAATCTTTCCTCATCCTGTAACTTTAAGGAAATCCCTTCAACTCCTCGAGGGTCAGTTTTCTCAAACGTTTGTGAGAGGTAAAAATACCTTCCCTGTTCCAAGGGTAGTTTAAAAATGACAAGTCACTACAAAAAGATTAAGATTAATCTTTGAGATTGTCAGCATTAATTAACAAATTTAGTATACACAGTTAAAATCAACATTAATATTGTTGATCTCTCCACCACATAGGCCCAATAGCTATGCATCCCATTCCTACCCTGATCTAATAACCCGGGCTTTATTCCCCATGATTGATGGAACCCAGATGCCTGTGCTGCTTTAAATATCCTTTATTAAAGTCATTTCTCCACCCTGGGCCTCAACTTTCTCATTCATAAAATAGAACGACAAACATCCAGACAAATATTAAATAGAGGCTCTATCTTCTACTATAGATATAAATATGCACTGGTGTAAGTATGGGCTAACATAAGTAAAGGCACAGACATACCGAGACACACACACACATTCACTTGCCAGGGTAAACAGGGGAAAGCTCATAGGCTTTGCAGTCAGTGGGCCCTGGAACCCAAATTTATAGTTTATTAAAATGTAACCTTTGGCAAGTTCTTAAACCTTGATTTCCTTGTATGGCAAAGGCCAAAAATAATGGTAGCTCACAGTGTGGTTGTGAGCTGACAATAGTGAATAGTCAAATACCTAGCAAAACATTTGGCACAGCATAGGTATTCAACAAATGGTAGGAGAAATAAAAATAACTGCTTTGAGCTCTTTGGAAGCAACTCAAATAGCAGATGTTTTTATTATTTCCAGCTCTGGGGTAGATTCTTTGGAACTTATTGTAGATTGTGACAACACCACAAAGAGATTTACTCAAGCATGGCTTAGAAAAACTAATTTACCTATTTAATGACCACCAGTGAAACTGGCTATAGCCATTAAATGGGATATAAGGTATAAAACGGAATCACAAATCAAGGGTTATTCCCTTGTCCTAATCTGGAGACAGCGTAGCACAATGGGGCGGGGACCCTGGCTGATGAATTAGGTCACTCAGATTCTGAATTCGACTCTGACAGTAATTTGCTAGGGTAACTTTGGATGACTCACCATCGTCTGGGCCTCAGTTCTCTCATCTGCAAATTGAAGAATTTGATATAGAAAATCTTTGAGCAGCCTTTTAGTTCTAAAACCTATGATTACTCATTATCCAAACAGGAGTATGTGTATTAAACTCAAAATGTTATGGTTTCATGGCAGGTTCACAGCCATAAATACTGATGTGTGGCACAAGATTTAAAAATTGGGGGCACACGGGGAGCTGGCAATAGCCCCAGGCCCTGTATTCCTCTCAGTTTTCTTCCACAGAGTCAAAGTCTGGTCTCTCAGCTAAGGCCAGCCTTCTGCAGTCCAGAGAATCACAGCACTCCAAGAAAGCCTTGGAGCCTGGGAACAGGAAACTCAAAGTTATCCTTCCCCCACGTATGCTGTCTGCCCCTCCGCCACATGAGTTGTTGCCACGGCTCACGCAACTGCCGAGGTCTCAGGCAGTAGTGGTTCACATTAAACCAAACCTCAACTTAAAATAATAAACTTGCAGTCTCATTAATATGTTCTTCCTCTCTCCTCTGTGATTCACATTCAGGAACTCCTGGAGTTGTCCTTGCTCTATCTGCTCAGGGACTGGCACAGTTTTCTCCTTCCAGATTCCACAGCATAACTTTATCTGCGTTTCTAATCCCTCCACCCCCAATTTCTTGCAGACCGTCTGCCTCTTTGGATCCATATTCTCTCTCGTTTTGGATAAGCTCCCTCCTGCCCCCAGCTTTTGGCCAGTGCCTGGCCTGGCTCCTGCGTAGCACGGTTCTGCTCTGGTCTGATCTGCCTACTTGGCAGAAACATATCACTACTGCTTCTGACCCCTGTGTCCTCACTGCCAGCTCATCCCCTAAGGCTGTCTCCTCTGGGTACCAGGTGATATTTTCCACACTTAGGACAAGATTCCAGGACCCACCCCAGGCATCCTCAGCAAGGTGGGGTCCAAGATTCCATATTTTCTTAAAGTCTCCCTCACTTAGATTTACCAATTCCTATTTCTGATTTTTCAAAACCCTCTCATAATTATTATCTTAATTACTAATCACAGTAATTAAGTAATTACACTGACTTACTGAAGACTGGCTACATGGATTCTTTGCTGGATATTGGGCATACAAAGGTGAACATAATTTGGTGAAAGAATTGAAATGGTTGCAAAGTATTTCACAGATACAGTATAGAGAGTGATTGATGTTTTCCTAAGAGTGGATTTAATTTGGAGACGTTTCCACAAAGTAACATTTAGACTGAGTGCTGATGGATGAGTAGCAAAGGAAAGTAGATGGAATGTGCGTGATGTGCCGAAAGAAGGCCAAGTCTTCCCGTGTGGCTTGACTCTGAAATAGGTGGAATAGAAACCATCCTGTTCTCCCTACTCCTCAGGCTTCACTTCTATTATTTTCTTAATCTCATAACTACTTTTACTGAAGAGTCAGTTTCACAAAACATATTTCAACAAATATTAATGTATCAGCAAAACCCTTATCGTGGGCTGCTTTTTGGCTTCTTCAGAAATAAGATGAATTGATGAAGGGAAATAATATCACCGGAGGTGTTTCAGGATAGAACAGGGTTTCTTAGCTTCAGGGCTACTGACATTTGAGGCTGGATAACTCTCTGTTGCAGGGGGTTGGTCTCCACATTGTAAGGTGTTTGGCAGCATCCCTGGCCTCTACGCACCACATGCCAGTGCCATTTTCCTTCCCCCAGATGCAATAAACAAAACCATCCCCAGACATTGCCAAATGTCCCCTGAGTGGTAAAATCACCTCTGGTTGAGAATCACTGGCCTAGGGAAAAGGAATATGAACCCTGGAGGCAGACTCAAGTTCAAATCTTGCTATGAGATTAGTTATGTGATTGTAAAAACAAAGAACTTTAATAAATTTACAAGAAAGAAACAAACAACCCCATCAAAAAGTGGGCAAAGGATATGAACAGACATTTCTCAAAAGAAGACATTTATGCAGCCAACAAACACATAAAAAAAGCTCATCATCATTGGTCATTAGAGAAATGCAAATCAAAACCACATTGAGATACCATCCCACGCCAGTTAGAATGGAAATCATTAAAAAATCAGGAGACAACAGATGCTGGAGAGGATGTGGAGAAACAGGAATGCTTTTACACTGTTGGTGGGAGTGTAAATTAATTCAACCACTGCGGAAGACACTGCGGTAATTCCTCAAGGATCTAGAATAAAAATACCATTTGACCCAGCAATCTCATTACTGGTATTTACTATTATAAACCCAAAGGATTATAAATCATTCCCCTATAAAGACACATGCACACATATGTTTACTGTGGCACTGTTTACAATAGCAAAGACTTGGAAACAACCTACATGCTTATCAATGATAGAGTGGCTAAAGAAAATGTGACACATATACACCATGGAATACTACACAGCCATAAAAAAGAATGAGTTCATGCAGGGACATGAATGAAGTTGGAAACCATCATTCTCAGCAAACTGACACAAGAACAGAAAACCAAACACTACATGTTCTCACTCATAAGTGGGTGCTGAACAATGAGAACATATGGGCACAGGGAGGGGAGCATCACACACTGGGGCCTGTCAGCAGGTGGGGGGCTAGGGGAGGGATAGCAGGGAGGTAGGGGGAGCTAGAGGAGGGATGTGGCCTGTCAGGGGATGGGGGGCTATGGGAGGGATAGCAGGGGTGTGGGGGGCTAGAGGAGAAATATCTAACATAGATGACGGGGTGATGGATGCAGCAAACCACCATGGCACATGCATACCTATGTAGCAAATCTACACATTCAGTACATGAACCCCAGAACTTAAAGTATAATAATAATAATACTAATACTACTACTAATAATAATAAATAAACATTATTCTTTCTGTCTTCAGTTCCCTCATGTGCAGAATGGGGAAACAACCTCCACCTTGTAGACTTATTGTGAGGAGAAAGAGATAAAGTATAAGCAGTATCAGATAGAGTACTTGGCACATACGAGGCATGTAAGAAATGGTCATCATTTCTTATCAGCCATTACCAGTCAGAGTGATGGTTCTACTTGTTCTAATTAAGATGTTATTATTATTTTACATTAGAAATGAAGCCTAATTGAAGTTTAAAAGTCACAAAAAAGAAATAATTTCCACTTTACCAGGAAGCAATAATAGGTAAAGAAATGTCATAATTAATTACTGGACATCACTCCCTCTAGGAATCCTTTAATAATTTTTAAGTCTCAATTTTAGGCCCTTTGATGTTTTTCCAAAGCCTTTTATACATGGCACAAATAACTGTAATTGTTTATTTACTTTTCTTTACTAGAATACAAATTCCCAGAAGTCTACTTCTCTCTCATAGTCACTGTCTAACCCCATCAACTAGTAAAGTGAGTCGTCTATAAATATTATTCAAGACTTTCCTTTTTCAAACTTTGTTACTTGCTCACATTTTTAAGGGTCAAATTAAAGAATCGAGTGGATCACGTTTACATAGATAGGCCATTCTTTATAACACAGTGATGTGTGCACAAAGCATGGGCTGAAGTCACTCATCTCTCCTTTAACTGTGCAGCTTTCAGAATGTTAGGTAGTCTCATGAGCCTCAACTGTCTCACCTGACAAATAGAACAAAATAACAGTATGTATAAAGTTGCTTTAAGAACTAAGTGTAAGATGAAAAATAAATATCTATTCTTGAGTCTATAATATACTGAGTCTCAGCTGTTTGCTGTATAAAATGAGGATACGCATCCCTGTCCTAACTTCATTACAAAGTTGCTATCAGGAGCAAATTCTATAATGAACACAGATGTGTTTTGTATTAGTCCATTCTTGCATTGCTATAACAGAATATCTGAAACTGGGTAATTTAGTTTAAAAAAAAAGAGTTTTAATTGGCTCAAAGTTCTGCAGGCTGTATAGGAAGCATGATGGTATCTGCTTGGCTTCTGGGGAGACCTCAAGAAACTTACAGTCATGACAGAAAGTGACGGGGAAGCAGGCACTTCACATGGCCAGAGAAGGAGCAAGAGAAAGAGTGGGGTGGTGCAACACACTATTAAACAACCAGATCTGAAGGGGACTCATGCACTATCATGAGAACAGCACCAAGGGGATGATGCTAAACAGTTCATGAGAAATCCATCCCCATAACACAATCACCTCCCACCATGGCCCCCTCCAACACTGGGGATTACAATTTGCATGAGATTTGGGTGAGGACACAAAACCGAACCATATCATGCTTCATAAATCAAAAGTTTACAAATGCAAGGGATTATTGCTAATAAGTATATTTCTTTGTCCATCATGCTAAATTTAGTATATGCACTACTTATAAATAAATGCTCCCCACAAATCATGTTATCTAAAGTTACAGCCTACCTACCCTGTCTTCTGGAACACTGATAATGGTGAGACGAGTATTGACATGCTTTATTGCTTACTGGAACAAACTATGTGTTGTTCTAGAGCAAGAATCGAAGGCCCTTTTTGCAAGACTGGCTCAATAAATTCTTCCATTAAAAAAGAAAAGAAATTCAAAATTCTCATTTTGGCTTGACTCTGCAACTCAAATGAACAGCTTAAACCAATTCAACATCTGGCCCAGATGAGCAATTTAAGCCATTTCAACAGCTGGCAAAGAATCCAATATTGGTAATCAAACAGTTGTGCTAAACCAAGGAACAAAGCTTGCTCTTGGCCAAAACTTGGTAATGTGATAAGGGCAAAAAGGAGACAGATTTCCAGACATCTAGGAGAAATCAAACTTTTGCTCCTGCAGAAATGAGCCAAATATAACTATTGCATAGAGACAACTGCCTTTGAATGAGAGGTTTCTCTCTCTCAGTTGTAATATTCATCCCTCATGGAGGGAATCCCATTCATTCAGTCATTCACTCATTCACTAAATATGCATGTGTTAAGGTCCTCCATATGCAAAGCACTCTGCAAGCTGCTGCAGTGGGAGGATGAAACGACAGGTGCCCAAAGAGTTTATAAACTAGTAGGTGAGACAATGTGGCACACACAAACACAAACCTGCCAGTACAAGACACAGTGAGTAGGAGGAAAGAGGGACGGCTTAAATCAACTTGGGAAGTCAGGTAAGGCTTCCCAGAGAGCAGGATTCAAGATTAGATGGATAATGAGGAGTTTGTCTGACAGATAAGAGCAACTGAGAGAAGGGCCTGAGACAGAAATCAGGTTGCTATCGCCTTTCAGGACAGTTGGGGTGCTGGAGCCAAGAACAGACCTGGAACAAAGTTAACATTATTTTTATAAGCTAGAAAAATATCAGCAGCAGGAGTCCTGGCCAGAACCACCCCCACAAAGTGCAAACAAAGCTACTCCTATCTTCTGGCTGTCTGCTGGAGAACTTAATAACCAGCACCTTAAGAACAAAATGTTCTTTTATCGTCGATTTTTATTCCCACAAAGTCCTTCCTCCTTTTTTTCCAGAACTGGAAAAACCATGGGTTGAGTTTTGCTTGCTTCTTTGATCTTTATTTTCCCTTCCCAGGCCTCCCATGGGAGTGAAAGTCCGGGGGTATGTCTCCAAAGCAGAGTGCTGACCCTTCATACTCATCAGAATGTGGGTCCAAAGCAGGCCATGCCAGGTCAGCATTTGAAGTGACTACAGTTGTCAGGGTTTGTTGGTGAGAAGCCAGCATGGTATACAATTCTGAATCCAAAGTTGGGTCTGTACTTGACATTCAGAAATCTCTTAGTACAGAGTTCATTTAGCCAGTTCTTGAGGCCATTTCTGACCTCAACCTATACAGAATCACAAAGTAGTGAATCCTTTATTCTGTTGTCCCTATTTCTCACTGCATAAGAGGAAACAAAAGTTCTGAGAAGCATCATATTTGTAGGCAGAAATACAATTTAAATTCAGAACTTCAGATTCCATGTTGATGCCCTTATCATAGCATCACAAAATGTTTCAGGGATTAGCTGTCCCAAACCTATACTGTTAAACTACAAACATGCAGGCAGAGGAGAACAATGAAAATTTTCTCTCCAAAATGAGTGGACTTTGCCTGATTTGTTCACTGCTGAAAATTCCCAGTGTCTAGGTCAATAACTGACAGGTTACATTCACTCAATATATGTCTTTAGTTAATATATAGTTGGGCCCATGGCAACCTTTTCAGGATTTTCAGGCCTCTTTTCTCCTCCACATCCTAATCAGGGTAAAGGAAGGGGAGAAATGAGAGGAAACATTTGCTCCCAGGCCTCCTATCCTTTTTAAGATATCATAATCTTGGACTGGCTGTAAGGTGAAGAGTAAAGGAAGAAGCCTAAGAAGGTATAATAAGGATAAAACACAGTCAGCGTTCATTAGGTAAGTCAGTACTATCCCATCATTATGGAGTATCACCTTCCTGTGCCCTTCCCAGCCACTGCTGGCATCTACGTTCAGGCCTTAAAGAATCCAAGGTTCTTATTCTATCTTTCCATTAAAAAAAATATGGGGGAAACTTACTAACTTACTGTTTTAGTCCATTTTTATGTTGCTGATAAAGACATACCAAGACTGGAGAAGAAAAGGAGGTTTAATTTGACTAAGAGTTCCACATGGCTGGGAGATCTTATAATCATGGTGGAGGGCAAAAGGCAGGTTTTAGATGGTGGGAACATGAGAGAATGAGGAAGAAGCAAAAGCGTAAACCCATGATAAACTCATCAGATCTCATGAGACTTAGTATCATGAGAACATCATAGGAAAGACCAGCCCCCATGATTCAATTACCTCCCCCTAGATCCCTCCCACAACATGTGGGAATTCTAGGAGATACAATTCAGTTGAGATTTGAATGGGGACACAGCCAAATCATATCATTTTGCCTTTGCCACCTCCAAATCTCATGTCCTCACATTTCAAAATCAATCATGCCTTCCCAACAGTCCCCCAGTCTTACTCATTTCAAAATTAACCTAAAAGTCCATAGTCCAAAGTCTCATCTGAGACAAGGCAAGCCCCTTCCGCCTATGAGCCTGTAAAATCAAAAACAAGGTCAGGCATGGTGGCTCACACCTGTAATCCTAGCCCTTTGGGAGGTGGAGTTCAAGATCACGAGGTCAAGAGTGCGAGACCAGCCTGGCCAACATGGTAAAACTCTGTCTCTACTAAAAATACAAAAAAAAATTAGCTGGGTGTGGTGGCGGATGCCTGTAATCCCAGCTACTTGGGAGGCTGAGGCAAGGAGAATGGCCTGAATCAGGGAGATAGAAGTTGCAGTGAGCTGATTTCACTCCACTGCACTCCAGCCCAGGCAACAGAAGGAGATTTCGTCTCAGGAAAAAAAAAAATTAGAAACAAGCTAGTTACTTCCTAGTTACAATGCGGTACAGGTATTAGGTAAATACAACCATTCCAAAGGGGAGAAATTGGCCAAAACAAAGGGGTTCCAGGGCCCATGCAAGTCTGAAATCCAGCGAGACAGTAAAATTTTAAAGCTCCAAAATGATCTCCTTTGACTTCATGTCTCACATCCAGGTCACACTAATGCAAGAGATGGGTTCTCATGGTTTTGGACAGCTCTGCCTCTGTGGCTTTGCAGGGTACAGTCACCCTCCCAGTTGCTTTCCCAACAGTCCTCCAAAGTCTTAACTCAATCCAGAATTAACCCAAAAGTCCACAGTCCAAAGTCTCACCTGAGACAAGGCAAGACTCTTCCGCCTATGAGCCTGTTACCTAGTTCCAAAGTTGCTTCTACATTTTCAGATATCTTTTCAGCAATGCCCCAGTCTACTGGTACCAATTTACTGTATTAGTTTGTTTTTATGATGCTGATACAGATATACCTGAGACTGGGAAGAAAAGGAGGTTTAATTTGACTTATAGTTCCACATGGCTGGGGAGGTCTCATAATCATGGCAAAGGGCAAAAGGCACTTTTTACATGGTGGCAGCAAGATGGAATGAGGAAGAAGCAAAAGTGGAAAACCCTGATAAGCCCATCAGATCTCGTGAGACTTATTCACTATCATGAGAACAGTATGGGAATGACCAGCCCCCATGATTCAGTTACCTCCCCCTGGGTCCCTCCCATAATACATGGAAATTCTGGGAGCTACAATTCAGTTGATATTTAAATGGGGACACAGCCAAATCCTATCACTTACAAGTATTTGCATTTTACAGGGACCAAAAGGTTTAAGCCACAGCTTCTAAGGGTAAAACTTCTGCCACTGAACATCTCTGTTTAGGAAAAAGATGGGGGTCATTTGGCAGTCTCCCCTCCTGGAGGGCATAGTGAGTCCTGGGCAGAAGTGAGGTGTGTTTTGGCATGTCCCTGAGGGAAGTCTGAGAAACTGACAAGGAAACTGTAGTGCCTGTGGCTCTTCAAGCAGCAGTCTGCTTTTTTTCAGCATATGCTGGTTCCAGCCAAGTGCTTATCACCCAGGTAGGGGTGGATGATTGATACTGTCACCCTAGGGATAATTTTAAAAGCATGATAGGGAACACTTTAATGGCCTCACACATGATCTGCAATGTCAGGATTGCTAGGGGACAGAAACATTCCATGTTTGTGTAGACCTCAAGTTCTCTCTATGCTTGTACGTAAAAACCAAAATCTTAACATTCCAACCAAAAGCACACATTGCTCACAGTGAAAAATATTTGGATAGAAACAACCTTGTCTGTAATCAGAACTATATTACATACCATTCGACCAATCTATATATATATTATGAGTTGTTTACTAATTATTAGGCACTGTTTTAGATCCTGAGGACATACAGAAGAACAGAACAGACATGTTCATAGACTGAAGAGGGCTATCCTGCTCTGGAAGTCCATGTAGTGTAGGACAAGGCACCATTTAATAATCTGTTGCATAAGAAAACAGATTAATCTACACTCTACTGTTTAAAGCCATCTCACCTTATTCTTGCTTTAATGTGACTGTTCATTTAATAAATTTATAAGCCCCTATAGGAACCAGACACAAGGCTTGGCATGAAGGATACAGGATGAATAACATAATGTTCCTCCTCTCAGGGAGTTCACAGTCTAATGGAAATGATAAGCAGATATATTAGAAATTACAACACAATATGATCATTTCTTCAAATAGTTTGCTGAAAGAAGCATAATTTAGAGAATTTCTAAACACACCTGAGTGTTTCATGGAAGGTTATGCAGAGCAGAAAGCATCTGATATGGGTCTTGCATTTAGAGGAGGAGTTAGCCAGCTGGAGAAGTGGAGGACCAATCATTCTAGGCAGAGAATATGTGTGCCGAGTCACAGAGGTAAATGCATGGGCAGAGTAGGGGCAGGGTCGATGCAAGTGTCTGAAAGTGTACATGCATAAAATAGAAACACAGCTCCACAAAGCAGTGCCTTCCGTTACTATGTGAAATGTACTCTGATGTTTTTCACTTTGTTCTATTCAATTCTGTTCCATTCAATTGTGCATATTCAGTCGTCATGTCCTGCTAAATTGTTAAAATGAAAGGCTAGGAAAAAAAATACATGGCTATAGTTGAGGTGAGAGATGCTGAGAGCTAGAACAACTTCCCCTGCAAAAAACACACAAAACCTTCCATAAGGATGAAGAAGACAATAGACATCAATCTTTACTGTAATTATTTGTTTCCCTGTCTGTTTTCTCATTAAAATCTGGGGAAGTGACCTTGCTTTTATTTTGTTTTAAGTTCACTGTCTCTTAGCACTATGCCTGGACATGGTAAGGGTTCAACAGGTGTTTCATGAATGAACAAATGAATACATGAATGACAGGTTTGATTTTATGTATAAGATAAAATCAAGACTATAACCAAGGAACTGGATAAAGGACATAAGCCAAATGTATTATTAAAATAAATCTATGAGACTTATAAGGATTTTGGAGCACCATTAGAAAAAAACAGTACAGGTAAGTATGGCAAGAAATTAACATACCTTTTTCAGTAAACAAAAGAACTATGCCAAAATTCATTCAAATAATTTTTTTCTATTGCCATGTTTAAAGAAATTAATAAAATTATAAATAAATTCTATCATTAATGAAAAGTTCTATAATTCTATCCAAATGCCTAACTGTAAAAAGGCTTTTCATTATTATATCCTGAAACTCTAAAGTCCCGGACCTTTGCTTTAAAAACAGAAAAGGAGTGTCTTCGGTTCTAGGGAATATTCTATTTGATTTCGGTTTTGGCTGTAGGCAATGAATAAGAGATTACCTAGTCCTCCTGCATGGGCATCAATGAGTGAGGCTGCGACCGCAATCCCAGGGAGAAGGCCAAGGTCTCTTGCTGCCTCTGGGGTGAGCCCATTTCCAAGAGAAGCTCCAGGAGGTAGCACTTGGTTTCCTGGGTAGACATAAGAAAAAACAAACACCATCAGTTTGAAAAACACAAAAGTACTCATAGGCTTTCCGTAAGAGAAACTCTGCTCCCCCCTCCCTCTTCTGCATTTTCTCACTTTTGCAAAGACAAAAACCATGCAGTCATCAAGAGTCCCTTTGCTCATCCAATGACTTTGGTGTATGTACTTGGTACCTACGGGTCATGCTCTGGGGTGCTTTACAAATTGGGAGCTCTAGAGCTTCAAACCAGACAAAGATTCCAAAAGTAGGAAATTTCAAAAGGAATATAAACACAGTAGCCTCTTAAATATAAGGTTCAAATGCTCAAACCTTTCCAAACGGGTTTCCTAACACAGCAGATCTGCTAGCCTACTTAAACACACATGAATACACATGCTCACACATCCTTACAGCCTCTCTAATCAATGTATATTCCTAAGTCGAGAAAACTTATACCTGTAGTTGTTTCCTGGCAGAAAATAAGGGGAAAGCGGTGAGGTATATTTTGTACCAACAAATAATATGTTAAAAAGTTTTTCTCAGCTGGAAAACACAGTCCAGTCTAAACCTTTGCAAATGTTACAAGGCTGCCACTTGCACAACCATATAATACAATGTGAATGATGGTCTTTGGAGTTGTGCAATGCAGTAACCCTGAATTTTCAAGTGACCTTGAATTCTTTTAATCAGTCAGGCCTTCAGTTAAGAATTTATTGATTGTCTTGCTTTGTGTGGGTGCTGTGGGGCTGTAAAAAGTAGTCCTTGCCTCCAACCTAGTTAGGAAGGCAAGATAAGGACACAGAGAACCACGTAAGACAGAATAAAATGAAATGATCCATCTGCTCCTAGGCGTTAAACAGAGCCTGAGCACTCTCTCATCCCCCAAGGAATTCTACAGTATTTCTGCACTACAGGGAGGAGCTAAGAGTTGACTCATAGGGATATTAAGGTCCCTTTGAGCCCCAAGATTCTAGGACTCTGAGTGCATGATCAGCAATTTTTGCACGCTAAGATACCACTTGTTAATTGTTCCATGGAGCTCAAGGGCAGGCAGAGGTGTTCCTGGACCTCTTGGGGTAGAGGTGAGGGTGGAGGTTGGAAGAGGAGTCACAGGGTGCACAGCTTAACCACCCTCCTCTAAATGGAAACAAAGCACCTCCCAACACCATTTTTTACCCATTTTAAGTAAAGAGCTTCTATCTATTATTGAATATGAAAACAAGTTTAGCTAGGAAGGGGAAGACTGAAACCTCTGCAGTGACTTCTAGAACTTTGTTGTCCAATATGGCAGCCACTAGTCACATGTGGACTGAGCACCTGAAGTATGGCTACAAAAACTCAGGGACTAAGTCCTTCACTTTATTTAGCTTTAACTTCCATTTAAAAACTGATAATTCAGTTACTGAAAAACTTTTAAGTATGTTTGGAACAACTTGGGTATGCAAATCTACTTTTTTTATATTAATTTAAGAAATCTAAATCAGATATTTCCAACAAAAATCTAGTGTCTGAATTGAGAGGTGCTAGGTGGAAATTACACACCAGATGTCAAAGATTTTATCTGGAAAAATGAATGTAAAATAT
Organism: Plecturocebus donacophilus; assembly: GCA_004027715.1. Taxonomy (NCBI): domain Eukaryota; kingdom Metazoa; phylum Chordata; class Mammalia; order Primates; family Pitheciidae; genus Plecturocebus; species Plecturocebus donacophilus. The sequence goes on from PVKP010002199.1 coordinate 57,139, forward strand.
CTCAATAATTTGTATATCAAGTGTATATTAAAATAATAGTTTGAATATATTAAGTTAAATAAGAAATATTAAAAATTAATGTCTTTTTTTAACTTTAGCATGGCTACTGAAAAATTTAAAATTATATATGCGGCTCATATTATATTTCTATTGGACAATGATGATCTGGAGGATAAGGCTAAGATGCTCAAAGGATGGGGCAGAGAACAGGAAAATCTTAGTCTGTTTTGAATGCCAAAGTAGCAGAAACCTGGAAAAGAGCAGTGCCCTTGGTTTTGAATAATATAGTTCTGGACAATATCTTAATTATGTCACTATGTCTAGTATTTAACACAGGCGAGACTGCACTCCAATTTGCTGAGCACTTCCATGTTAGGGACTGCACTAAGAACACAGCATGTATTTTCTCATTTCATTTTCATATTAACCCTCTGTAAAGAGTACAGTAGTACCCCTACTATGCCCATTTCATAGACAGATGGGAAAATTGTGGTTTATAGGGGAAAAGTAAACTCCCTGTAACAGCTTAAGAGCTGAAGACAGACCATGGGTTCTACTCTGACACCCAAACTTCTCTTATTCATTACATTACATTTTGGAGTAAATGTTGTTTAAAAATACATTCTGAATGAATGAAGGGAGCAAAAGAAGTATTTTTAGAACAAGCATTATGTATTTTTTTTTTTTAAAGGAGCACCAGTTTGAAATCTTGCCTACTAAATTGAATTTTTTTAAAAAGGGTTTTCATAGGGTTTTATTCCCAATCTCCACAAACATAAAAAGTTTAATTTTTATAAAAAACGTTCCAGACAGGATTAGCAGGGTGGTGTGCCCTTCCAAGTTTTCCCTATAGTAATTTAGGAAGAAACCTCAGCTGGTAAAGGAGCTTGATTTGATTCCATGTCCTCTAGGCTTGGAACATGAGGCTGCAGACCACTGTGAGGCAGAGTCCTGGGAATGCAGGAAGGAGATCCGGGGTCTAATCATAGCTTGTAGAACTACAGGGAGCTTCATCAGTAGAGGATGTATCTTGAGCAAAGACAAAGAAAAAAGGGAGAAGGGGCCCCTATGGCAACTATCAAAAGGGCTAGGTAAATTGGAACATAAGCTGGAGTGTGAACTGGTAGGGGGTGGGTGTTGAAGGACACAGGAGGCTGGGTAGGCGGATAGGGGCAGTGGGTGCAGGGTCCTGTAATCCATATTAAAGTGTTTGAACTTAATCATGGAGCCCACTATAAACCACTGAAGGAGCTATAAGACGGAAGGAAGGTGATTAGACTTTTGTTTTTTTTTTAAAGCTCTCTCTGGCTATACTATAGTAAAGGATAGACTAGAGTTAGGGAAAACAGCTGTGAAGTTATTTCAGTAATCAAAGAAAGAGAGAGAAAACAAAAATCTTCTTTGAAGTATTGGTAATGGAGATGTAGAAACAGAGGCAGACAGGAGAGATTCCACAGAGCAAGAAATAACAGGTCACAGTGGTTGCTTGGATATAGGAAGAGATACTGAGATATCATGGCCCAGACTCCCCATTAAGGATGGAGTAAAGTCGGCAGACAGCTGCCAGCTCCTCTACTGCCTGCTTTGGTTGCAGAGAGCCACCTTCCCGAGGTGATGCCCCTTCCAGGACAGCCAGCACCTGGTGACTTAGCAAAGCAGGGGCAAAAGGGCTCTGATGAACACCACTCACTCCAGACACTCTGCTGGGTTCACCAAGGTGCTGCATGAATGCACCTCGGTTCAGCTCTTCTCCCTCTACTCAATCCTTCTCTCCTCTTTCCTTTCACAGCTGATCATCCCTAATAAACACCTATACCCTCAAATCTGTCTTAGCCTTTGCTTCTGGAAAATCCAGCCTACAGCAATGAACCAGTCTTCTCCTCAATCCAGTGGTCTAGGGATGAAAATAAATACATACAAAGACAAACATCTCATCTTTCATTTGGAACTACAGTCTTCAGGAATAGGCTATCTGGACTCCAAGCAGGAAGAGGCTCTGTTTATCTAGAGACCAAAATGAAACAGCTTGGCACAAAAGAGGATGATAGAAATAAGTGAGAATCCCTGAGAAATAACCCCTTCAAAATCACACTCTAAGTTTATCAGGCAGAGGTACACTGAGGGCACTAGAGCTGTGTCAGAGCAAACATTAGTGCCTCCTGACAACTTTTCCCAAAGTAATCCTTGTTTGACTTTTCTTTCACCATAAAATTAAATTATTCACAGCATTGCTTTTCCCATAGTTAATCAAGACTTCACTGCCCAAGCATTTGCAGTTCCTTCTAGGCTTCATTCAACCATTCTTTCATGCATTTTAACAATCATTTCAGCAACAATAGTACTAATGATGGCCTGCACAAATTTCCATCTACCATGTGCCAAGCTCTAGGTGCTGAGGTCTCATATTGTGGTTTGGGACAAAGATGATGAAAACGTAAGACTCTTAGAACCATGTAGAAAATGCTAGAAAGGTGAAATGTGTACATGGTGTCCCCAGAGAACTGAGGAGGATCCAGTTAGGGTGGCCAGTAGAGTTAATACAGTCTTCAAGGTAAAGATGACATTTCAAGCCTGCTGTGAAAAGGCAAGTAGGGGACTGCTGGTTTCAGGGCTGGCATGCTCTGGGGAAAGGGATGACAGCAGAGCAAAAAGTTAGTTCACTGTAGGGAGCCCTGAGGGGCATGATGTGTTTGAGGCAATCAGTATGTAGCAAACAGGAGGAACAGGGAGGAACAGAGAACTGGAGCAGACGGGACAAGAGAGGCAGGAGAGGGCTTCAAGCATGGCCTGGCAATAAGGAATTGCCCACGGGGGCATGGCTGTGAGTGCTCAGCTTGGGTTAAGATGAACGTGCAGTGTAAAGAAAGGCTTGGAAAATAATTATCTTTAAAACAGTCAAGCCAAGTGAAAAATTCAGGCTGCAAAATATTACGTAGTATATGACTTCCTTTTGTTATATTAAGTTTAACTTAAAGCTGTCTCTTTGTAATTTCAGCCTAAAGGTTTCTTCATACATAGTGACTGTAACCTAACTAGATTTGTAAACACACCGTAACCTACTCTTGTAACTAGAAGCCAAGTCTCAGCCAATCACAGAAGACATACTTCAACCACCAGGCAGCCAACTGTTCAAACTCTGTTCAAATAAGGCCAACACAGAGTGTACCCAATCCAGCTGTTTCTGTACTTCACTTCCATTTTCTGTGCCTCACTTTCCTTTTTCTGTCCATAATTTCTCTTAAACCATGTGGCAGAGCAAAAGTCTCTCTAAACGTATTCTGGTTGGGGACCTGCCCAATTCATGAATCATTCTTTGCACAGTTAAATTGTGTTAAATTTAATTTGCCTAAAGGTTTTCTCTTAACAGTTTTAAGAACAACAACAATGAAAGTAGATGAATTATTTGTAAAAATACATTCCTGGGGGAAAAAAATACAGAAAATAGGTTTTCTCTGGGTGGATGCAGTATGAGTGATTTTCTTTTTCCTTTCTTTTCCTCTTCTCCTTTTTTTTTTTTTTTGCTTTTTACTAATCTATAACTTCTAATTGGTCTATATTTCTTGTGTAATTTTTTTTTGAGACAGTCTCACTCTGTTGCCCAGGCTAGAATGCAGTGGCACAATCTCAACTCACTACAACCTCTGCCTTCTGGGTTCAAGTGATTCTCATGCCTTGCCTTCCCAAGTAGCTAGGACTATAGGCACATGCCACTACATTTGGCTAATTTTTGTATTTTTAGGAGAGACAGGGTTTTACCATGTTGGCCAGGCTGGTCTTGAACTCCTGACCTCAAGTGATCTACCCACCTTGGCCTCCCAAAATGCTGGGATTATAGGCATAAGCCACCATGCCCAGTCTTTTGTGTTATATTTTAAAAGATGATTTCTCCCCTTAAATCTGGTCAGAATCCCACCTTGCCATTAAAATGAATGAACTTGAATTAAGGCATAAATATGGAACTCCAAGATAAATTCAGAGAAAATGGCAAGATGCAGAATGGTATTCTGAGTATGATCACGTGATTTTTTTTTTTTTAAAGAAAAGGTTACAAAAATATAAGCACATAAACTTCCGCAAAAATCCTAGAATTTTATCACAGCATGCACTGGGATCCAGTGTAGGGTACTCTTCTCAATTGTATTTCTTCTATCCCGTGGCCTTGTATATTTTTTGTGATGAAAACAAACTAGCTTAAGTTGAAACAAAAACAAAATAAAGGAGAACACTGGGCCCTTTTTCCAAACCCTGCTCCACAGTCTGAAGGCAGGAAAGAGACCCAAAAGCAGCTCACCTATTTTCTTGATCTGACTGTCTCTGTCTCAGTGTACAGACCTTCACCTGGGTATGTAAAAACACGATTGCTCTGAGGGCTCGTAGGCTCAAGTTTGCTGAATTCCCATTTGGATGGGCAGATTCAGTCTGAGTGGTCAAAAGCTAGAATCTACAATTATCTGGTGGTTGTCGTCCCTCTTCACAGGCAGGGGTTCCTATTACATCAAATCTTCCCCTACCAGTTTTTCAATTATCTATGACTAATGAGCACTTTGGGAACAGTTTCAGACACACACATAATCCTCTTTCCTGATGTCAGCAGCAGAAATTAATGACTATGTGGATTGCTGGGAGACAGAAAATGCATTATAATGGTCAACAGAACTGTTATCCTCTCCAGGAAGGGGTAAGTGGGGGTGGGGTGTTAATTAACTGGAAGGTTCAGTGTTCTTTTGTCTTCTAACATATAGTGAAATGAACCCCAGGGAGAGAGTTGGCTCCAGGCACATGGAAATGTCAGAAAGAGCTTTGGGCATGGGTGGCCTGTGACCCTGGTTCCTCTGTGCTTGGCACTGGGAGGCCAGCCCCAGCTCAGTTTTGCCAGAGTCAAAAGGCCAATCAGATTGGCTGGGAGAGTAGTAAGCAGCATCCTGCCTTACCAGCGAAGAGCATCCTGGAGTCATTTCAGACTGAACCTACAATTTGGCTTAGGGGTGGGCGAACAAAACTTTATGATAGCCTCATCAATGTTTACTGAGATACAGAAATGTTTACTGAGTATCTGATATGTGCCAGGCACTGTCCTAATGCTAAAAATGCATTAAGGAACAAGATAGACAAGGTCTTTATCCTCAAGTAGCTTACTTTCTGGAAGACACTATTCCCATCCAATACCTCTTCTGATTCCATCTTGTTATGCCATCTTGTAAGCGCCTATGCGATTTGGAGTGAGTTTTATATAATGCTATATACCTGACCCTATAGTCTGGGCTAAAATAGGTGTTTAATAAACACATCACGTATTTTCAATCCAACTTAAAAATTACGTCCCTTATTTTGTGTCTCGTTTTTTCCCTATTTATACCTTGATCTCTCTTTCCCACTAGACAGAGAATAGTTCAATTTTTTTTATCTCTGTATTTATTTCCTCTCAGCACAACATCCAGCAGTGTCTAGAACATAAGTTCTCAGCAATGTTCATTTTGCTGAACTTAGTTGTTTTTTTTTTTTAAAGAAAAGTGATCAGTAGACAAAGACTAATCAATTTAGGCAAAAACATTAAACACACACTGACACAGGAAGCTGAATATCAGTTGGGAGAGTAAAGAGTATTATTGTATTAACACTTGATCTTGAATGCTACTGAGACAAGAAATCCGTTTTCTAACATATCCCACCAGCAATACATTTTCATGTCTCTATCTTATTACAATGGAGTGTGTCAAGGCTATTTAGGGAAAAACTCTGAAATCAAGTTTTTCCTCTGCTCTTACACCACAGCAATCATCCACATAGAAGATGACTTCTATGACTAAATGTGACTAGTTAAGTCTCATAGTCAAGGACTATGAGACTTAACTAGGAATCAAAGGCAAAAACCTACATATATATATATATATGATATGTATATCTATATCTATCTATGTATATATGCTTTTGTGGTGTTATTTTATATATATATATATTTTTTTCCACCCATGATTCCTGCCTAACTCTCATAGTCCTTATTATATATTTAATAAAAAATTATATTTATATTTAATTAAAAATAGCATATATATCTATATCATGTGTGTGTGTGTGTATATATATATATATATATAATAACACCACAAAAGCCAATGCATGTACCTAGAAAACAGGTGACCACCAGCAGGCCCACACATAGCAGATACTACAGTGACAATATATTGTGGCTACCACCTTTTAGTGACACAGAGGTTCTCAAATTCTCTGGCTGGTCAAGTCTGGCTCAAGAAGTCCAACAAGCAACTAGTAACTATTGTAGGTTAGTGAGCAGAGGAGCGGTATACACAGTTTGTATTTTAACACAATAAATATAATAGTAATAATACTCATTTATCAAAATCTATGAGTTTTTAGTCACTGCTCTTCATACCTTTCAGTTGCTATCACCTTCACTGCTAAACCAAACTAATGATATTAAAATTAGATTTTATAGTAATAGAATTAGATTCTCTACATTACAGTCTATGGTATTGCAACCTATTGTTTTACAGTTGTAGAAACACAAGCACAGAAAGATTATGTAATTTGTTCAAAATCACTATGTAATGGGACATAGTCAGATTTCAACCCAGGATTCTCTGACTCCATGGTATGGCATCTTCCTACTATACCATGTAGGTTAGAGCAGGTAGGCATAGAATGTAGAAAAGGAAGACCACTTCATTTGCAGGAGGCTCCCCTGGTAGGTCATGTCAAGGGACAAAACCACAAGAGTCATGAAACCCGAAAATGCTATTTTAGCTTCTTCCATTCCTATCCTCTCATTCATTCTCTGTTCCAAAAACATAGACACAGGATTTCAAATGGTCCTTACAGACCATCAACTTCAGTGTATGCATTTTACATTAGAAAAAACTGAACCCAGAGAAGGAGATGGCTTCCCTGGAGTCAACTACTTGTGGAAGCAGAGTCTAGACTGAACCAGAGCTCCTGACACAAGGAAGGCTTCTTCCACTTTGCCAGCACTCTCTGCCATGGCAGGACCATCCTGCATCTTCCCCCACCTGAAGCAGGAAGCTCATCTAAGCTAGGGCTAAAGTCACATAGAGAACAAGAGAGTTGGCAAAAATTCAACAGATTCCAAGGGTGCAGGTAGCCAATTCTGAACTATTCAGAGCATAAAGTACAGTCTTTTTAGCTTGAAATCATCCACTTTGGCACCCACAGTGACCCAATTCTCTAGATAATTGCCGGTGCCCTATTTTGTTCTCACCTAGCCTAAGGCCACCCGCAAAAAGCCTTCCCTGGGTAGATCATAATTAATCACTCTTTCCTCTACAATCCCACAGCATGTTTTTTGGAATTACATCATTCTGTTCTACATAATGGCTTTATCCCTTGTTTTACATTAGAGAAAACTGAACCCAGAGAAGGAGATGGCTTCCCTGGAGTCAACTACTTGTGGGAGCAGAGTCTAGACTGAACCAGAGCTCCTGACACAAGGAAGGCTTCTTCCACTTTGCCAGCACTCTCTGCCATGGCAGGACCATCCTGCATCTTCCCCCACCTGAAGCAGGAAGCTCATCTAAGCCAGGGCTAAAGTCACATAGAGAACAAGGGAAAATTAGAAATTAGAAAAAATAGTTTTTCTAATTTAGATCATAATCACCTTGAGGGCAGAGCTCTTTTTGTAGATGATATATTCATAAGAGGCAGGCAGTTTTGCCTAGCACTTGGGAGTTGAGGTTAGAGGGTGGAGAGGCTTGGATGGAAGTGGTGGCTTGAAGTTGGGGTTCTTGAGCTTGTGACCTTGGACAAGTGATTTAACTTCTCTGTACCAGTTTCCTCACCTGTAAAAAGGCTATAATAATGTTATTTTTCTCCCAAAGTGGTTATGAGAATCAAGCAAGATAATGCAAATAAGTATTTTAGCATGTTGTCTGCCACATGACAAATGCTAGACAAAAGTCAGATAATATTATGGTTATTATGACTCCCTATTCCCAGCATATTGGACATCGCCTGACACACAGAGGGTATTCAGCTCATTCTGGCTGAGCCTACAAAGCTAGAGGAGAGACCCTTGATGTTACAGCATATGAAGATATATATGCTTTTGGGGTCATGAGAGCAAACTGCAGAACCTGTGAAAGCTGTTAAAATATTCACAGTGGTGGAATTCAGTTTTCTAGCACAAAAAGTTTCTCCCTATAGTCATGTCTCCATGGCATGCCTTCAGAGTGAAATGTTATAAAAGTGCAGAAGGTGTTCTCTTTGGAATTATTTTAAGAACAAAATGCTTGTTTCAAAAGGAAAATTCATTCTTTTGTCAGCAAAATACTTGACTGTTAAGATGACCAGTGCTTTCAAGACCCATGCACACAGTTCTGCCATGAAGAGTTACCCCACTTCTAGGAAAAGGAAAACTTGGGAAACACATGAAAATATTTTAGCTGTCATTGTGCTAAAAATATTACAAGGTTTAAAGCAGTGGTTTCTACAATTTTGCTTTGTTTTTTCACAATCCAATAAAAAGATCATATAAAGAAAACTGGGATTTATATAGGTTTCTAAATTTTTTTATCCTGTCTCATTTACTTATTAAAAAAAATCTTATAATCTGGATTTATTTGACAAAAAAATTTATCACTAACAACATAGGAAGGAGAGGATCTCAAAATAAAGGACGTTCTTTTTTAAGGTAAATACACTTCCCTTTATGACCTTCTATATTTATTCCATCACACACCAGTGAACACTTTGTCAAGGGCCAGTGTTGGTTTCTAGTCTGGACTACTGTTTGCAAACTGCTGATTTACAAAATGATAACAGCCTCCTAACAATGGGCGAATCTACAGGATGTCAAACAGCAACTCAGGTGAATCACTCAGTCAGCGGGTCTGGTGTTAACCATACAATGCCAAACATGTGGTGGTCTGAAGACATCTGAGGCTTTTCTATCAAGTAGACCAAACATGATTCAGGTAATTGACAAAATTTTTCACTTCCTAACCAGATGTCTTACTCGCATAGAAATGAAGCCCAACTTGTACTTTCATGTGCAAATAGGCTAGACATAAACTCACCCCTGGAGGGCAGGATTAATTGCTTATCCTCAATGAATGCTAAATTACATATTATTTCTTCTTCTATTTCCAGCTATTTTACCTTTGAAGAAGGTTTTCTGCTATTGTTTTGAGAAGCACACATTGCATCTTAGAAATGGTCTGTCTTTTTACATGTTTCTTCCTCATTTTTTTGACAAGGAGGCAGTATGCTACAATGAAAAGAGTGTGATCTTAGAAGCCAAGAAAACCTGAGTTCCAATTCCATGCACCTACTTCCCCAAACTTTAAGGGCCTTGGAAAAAGGCACTTAAACTTCCTGAATTCAGTTTCTTTGTAGATATGTATCATAAAAACCATCTATAAGAGGCACTGTGAAGATTTGAGCTCATTTATTCTTATAGTATGTATTGGGTGCCTGCTGTGTGCCTGGTACTGAGAGACCATGGAGAATCACAATGTCTGCCTGTCCTCCAGGGGCTCTGTTGAGAGAAGTAGCAAAAAACTCATGCCTAACATGCTGGAATGACAAATGTACCATAAAACTAAGGTGATGTCTTTATTCAGGATTTTTAATAAAATTATGAGCAACTCCAACTGTATCTGATCCTTAAAGGTGAATATCAAGTTCGTAAAAGGAAGGATGTGTCTGAAACCTTTCCTCTTCCTTAAATCTACTTTCAAGCATACCCTGGAATGTGCTCTGATCATGTTTGTTTAAAGAATTCATGTGGTTATCAATGACCTTCCACCTTCTATGCCGTTGTCTTGACAACCAAGCATTTACTAGACAGAATATGAAAAGCAGACAACAATGTGTCTCTTCATTCAGGGTTAGTAGGCAAAACTCAGCAGTACAGAGACAATAATCAAATGACTAGAGTCTTTGTGTTTGAAATCCTTAAAGGGAAATACAAACACACACACACACACACACACACAGACACACACACACACAAACACACACACACACACAAATACACACGTACATGAATAAAAGAGAGTAAAGATTTTACAGAGAATTTAACTAGGCAAGGAGAAGCTATTATGCAGGACTCACCTGTACTTTTAATAGCAGCTATGTTTCAAGAGTCAGGTCACAGGTAATACTGTACGTAAGGCGGAAGGGCTAAGTCTGCTGTTACTGTTTATTCAGTTACCCTAATAAGACATTAGGTTCTTTTTACAACCTGTGTTTCACCAAAGCTCAGATATATTTCAAACATATGAAGAAATGGAATACAGCTATATTCTTAAACTTTTTTTCAAGGACCAAAACTTTTTTTTTTTCCAAATGAAATCTTTTATAGCCCTCTGGTATAGCAGTCTCCCCTTATCTGCAGTTTCGCTTTCCATGGTTTCAGTTACCCATAGTCAACTCTAGTTCAAAAATATTAAATGGAAAACTCCAGAAATAAACAATCCATAAGTTTTAAATTGCACACCATTCTGAATAGTGTGATGAATTCCCATGTTGTCCAGCTCGGTCCTACCTGGGATGTAAATCATCCTTTTGTCTAGCAAATCCATGCTGTATGCACTGCCTTCCTGTTGGTCACTTAGTAACCCTCTCAGTTATCAGATTAAAAAAAAAAACCATAGTATATATACATAGGGTTCAGAACTAGCCATGTTTTTAGGCATCCACTGTGGGTCTTGGAAGGTATTTCCATGGATAAGGGGGAACTACTATATATAATTTTCTCTGGTTCAAGCAGAGAAGAAAATGTCCAGGAGTGATACATGCAACAGCTCTGGCACCTGAGGGACATCCAGATTTGGGGGGCTGAGGAATAGAGATCCAAATCTAAATGTTAATCTATGGTGAAGAGACTATCCATCTTGGAAGCACTGAAGAAGGGAGGGATGGTAATTGGGAACTGTAAAATAGAGCTCCTTGAGGCTTCTACTATAGTACAAAAGCTGAAGAAGCAGAAAGTGTCCACTTTTAACCACACAGACAGTGACCTCACTCCTGAATGAAGGAGGACACTGGCACTTGCAGTCCCTCTGGGGGAGGAGTGGAATTTGCCAAGTTGGCATTTAGCCAAAATGCTAGAGTAAAATCCCTGAAGCCCTCACTCATGTTGACATGGGAATTTAGCAGAGAAAGATTCAAAACATGATGCCGTAACTTAATGACACTTAAATTCCTGCCTAGGTCACCCAGTTGGGGGAGGAGAGGGATCATACACATATTAGGAAAAATGCTCAACTGCTAGGATGGAAGCTTTAAGCTTTGTAAATAAAAGAAAATACCTTTTCTCTTTTATTAAGTCTCATTCTATGGACACAGGATCTAGGAGAATGATCAGACCTTAGGCACAATGAAAAAGGAAGACTGGCTCAAAGCCCAGAATGTCACCAGCCTTCCTATCCTCTTACTCTGGCCACAAGAAGAGTTTCCAGAGGAAGCACTCATGGCAGATGGAGGCAGTCGTAGTCTCAAACAGGCTTTGGGCCTTGCTCTGGAAGGAGAAATAGTTGAACTATACAGGGTGCCAGCTTTTGGAGCCGTTTCTAGGGACAGAATACATTGGGAATGGTACCACCTCTGGAAAGTAGTCAAGGGTAGATATCCATGAGGCCATTCCACTAGGTCCTAGTTTGTATGGTAAGGACTGACTTTATTTTAGAGCAAAAATCGAGATCATGAAGCTCTTATGCTCCGTGGTTTTTCTTCAATCGACAAAGATAATAAAACTCCATTATAGACAATTGAAACAATACAGATAGAAGCAAAAAATTCCCCTTAATTTTTCTCCTCCCAGAGAAAACTATTAATATTAGATTATATAATTTCAAAATACTAAGCTACACATGGATTTAATCTTATGTAAAAGGGATAGTATAATTTTGCAATTTTGTGGTCTCCCTTCTTAACTCAATGGTATTTCCCACACTTTTCCTCATCAATGAGTAAAGTACATCCTTCTTAAAAATGTATAATATCCTATAATTCCAATGTGCCATATTATTTAACCAATCTCTTAGTATTACACAGTTTGTTTCTAATTTAAAAACACAGCTTAGGAAGGAGAAACTTGTTTCCAAAGGATTACTGCAAGGAGGGAGGGGAATTATTACAATAGGGAGAATACAAGGTCTGCAGGAGTCTCAAGGGTTAGGAAAAAAGGGTTTTTCTTTCATAAAGATAAGCAAACAAAACTAGAAGAAATGGGGTGTGGGGAGATGGGATGAAAGTGTGATGTGTCTGGATAGATCAGAGAATGTTTTGCCCTGAGGCCAGCCTCCTTTTGGAGAGGGACCTATGGGGAATAATTATATGTCAACTTGATTGGGCCACAGGGTGCCCAGATATTTGGTCAGACATTATTCTTGGCATTCCTGTGAGGGTATTTTTATATGAGAGTAACATTTAACCTGAGACTAAGTAAAGCAGATTGTCCTCTCTAATGTGGATGAGCCTCAACCGATCAATCAGCTGAAAGCCTGAACAGAACAAAAAGGCTGTCCTTCCCCTAAGTAAGAGAGAATCCTTCCTGCCTGGCCTTCAAACTGGGACAGTGACTTTTTTCCTGCTTCTGGACTAGGAAAATTATATATATATATATGTATATGTGTGTGTGTGTGTGTGTGTGTGTGTGTGTGTGTGTGTGTTTCTTATTGGTTCTGTTTGTCTGGAGAACACTGCCTAATTGAGGACCTTTAAGGAGGGGCTGTATGCTGGCTCAGTCTGAGGGTGGGAGAAAATTCAGGGCATGAGGTAAGGTCAAAATCTTAACCAAAGTTTGGCTAACCACCATTTTGTTCCAACTGCTCACAGGGGACAAGCAGCTGAGCTAATCGCTTACAAGGCACAGATCAGGAATGTGGTGGGTCCATGTCTCGCCATGTCATAGGTGAAAAAGGGATGCACGTCCATGAGTCTTACCTACATCATATAGGGAAGGGTGGTTCTTTGCAGTAGGCCACATCCTGGAACACAAAGTATGGGGATATTTCTCAGTCTTCACTGTTTTCCAGGTGTATAGGGCAAAGGTAAAATTCAACATTGTCATTTCTTATGACCCCCATTTCAAATAATACTATCAAGAACATCTTTGAATATGCATTCTTGCCCATGTAGTGTCATGGCTTAAGGAGTAGTTTAAGAATAGCACCTCTGTTGCCCCTAACTAATAGGGAGAGGGATAAGTGTCCAGTATCCTCCAACCCAGTAGCTCACACCCTAAAATTAATAAAAATCCAGGCAAAAGTCTGAAAACTTTTCTGTAGCCAGAAAGATCAAATCTGAGACAATCTGAATTTCCTTCCTTAGATGGATGCTTCCCAGGTTCCTTTATCAGGCAGTGAGAGAGGGTGGAAGGAGCCCAAGTATTGAATATAGGCACCCTCAGGGTCAATCCTGCTCCAATATTTACCAGCTGTTAGAATTTGGTTTATGTTTCTAACTGCTCTATGTCTTCTTATCTAAGATGGAAAGAACAGCAGGTAAAAGGAATGTTGTCAAAACAAATAAGATGATGAATGTAAAAAGGCCCAGCACACTGCATGGCATGTAATCAATTTCAATAATATTTCTCCTTCCACATAAAGGAAGTTACATTAAAAGCAAAAACTAGTATGAGGGAAGGGGACTAGGTTGAACTAAGTACCAACTTACTAACTGTGAACCAAGCATGGTACAATGTACTTTACAGCTTTCACTTCATTTAAACTCCTATTAGTCCTGTGAGGAAGGGGAGGTCACCCCAATTATAGGTAAAGAAACCAAAATTAGGATGGACTTGTAACTTGTCTGAAGTTACACCAAACAAATGGCAGGATCTGAGTTTGGATAAAGTTGCTCCAGTTATGAAGCCCATTCACTTTCCGTCATCCAGATGAATGTAACATGGATGGCTACTGGTTCTACCCTATCCATACGGGAAAATGATAATATACTAAATGTTGTGCTTGCAAAATCCATCAGTAAGGTTCTACTTGGTAGCCTCTAGGCTCACTCCAATAGAAGGCTGGTATTTCTTTCTCCCAGGCCTAGAGCCAATGCTAGCCACAGAACAGCAGAGTACCCAGTGGATGCTCCAGGACCCCCGCTGTGTTTCTACCTCAGATTTCTTCGTAGGAACAGTGAAAGAGCATGCAAAAGCTGCAGCACATGAGACACCAGATCTAACAGGCCGATATAATTTACAAAATGAATTCATACTGTAGATGACTTCCATAGCTCAAAATAACCTCCTAAACCAAAGACTTTAAGGTGGATTTTTTTAAAGTAAAGGTAAAATTCATACCCTGAGGTAAGTGGAAAGGAAGAAGATGAAGACTGAAACTCCATTTACTAGATGCCTGGAAGGCAGCTGCTAGCATTACCATGCTTCAGCAGAAGAAACAGAAGCTCAGGGCCTTGATAAGCGGTGAAACTCGGAATTCCTATCAGCTGTCTGACTCCAAATCCCACTCCAACCTATCTCCTTTCCTATTTCTTAATTAAAATGCTTGATAAGAACCAAATAAAACCTCAAGGGCAAAAGAAAGGAAAGGAGGGAGGGAGAAAGGGAGCTGGAGGGCAACAGATGGAAGGAGAGAGGGGAAGTAGAGAGAGTGTGTGTGCTAGAGAGCACTTAAGAACAAGTGCAAGCCAGAGCAAGAGTGAAAGCAGCATTTGTGTTGTGTCCTAACACTAACTGCCCTGTTCCTATTAATTTTTGTTTCATTTTCAGCTTCTGCATTATGAGATTAGTGTCATCAAAGTAGGATCCCCAGCTAGCAGCAACAACATCCCTTGGGAACTTGCTAGAAATGCACATTCTCAGGCCCCACTCTAGACCTAATGAAACAGAAACTGTGATGTGGGGCCCAGCAATCCCCCCTCACCAGGTGATTTTAATGCACACCAAGGTATGAAGAGCCCTGCATTAGCGTCACCAAGAGAGCTTTTGAAAACAGCAATTCTTGGGCCCCATTCTTGACTTCTGGTCAATGGTTATGAAGTGGAACCCTACAATTCTTATTTTTAAGAGCTCCCAGGTAATTTCAGAGATATAGGCAGAAATAGACACAGAATCCAAAGAAAATAAATGTTAACAATTAGAACATTTATAGGCATTATGTACTGGATGTGTGAACTTTATAAGTGCAATCTAAGATTAGACAATGGCCTCTCTTCTGAGTTGAATGACTTCGGGCAAGCTACTTTCCAGCCTCCTTCTCCTCATTGGTAAAATACAGTTAATAGCACATACTCTAGGGTTGTGAAAATTAAATGATAATATTAAATTCTTGGTATGGTGTCTGGTGCATAGTAAGCACTCAATAAATGAGGTCAATTTTTATTAATCTCCTAATAACAATAAAGAAAAGCTAACTCATGTAGAATCCCTGTTACACCAAGTGGCACAGGTTGGTCTACAGGAGGGAGACCCTCTGGCATCTGTGAAGCTTTCTTACTCCCTTGTGTCCTGCTGTGCCTGAGAATATGCTCTTGCAGGGAAATGTGACCTTCTCTAATTATGCTGCCTTGCAAAAATCAGGTGCAAAAAAGGGCCTGGAAGACTGTAGAGGGAAAAATGGGATGGTAGTGTGAGAGTATGCTGAAACAATGCAAAGACAGAAACAGCAGCACCGACAGAGTTGCAGGTACTAACAGGAAATCCATGCTTCCCAGAAAGGGACAGCCAACTGATATGGGGGAGAACTGTGCACTCTGTCTGGCCTGAATGCAGAAAGGAGACAGGTGAGAATCATAAGAATAGACTGGCAACAGAGGATGGAGGCCTACTGCAGAATAGAAATAGGCAAATCATACTGAAATATAGATGAGGAGAATTGCATTCTACGCTCGTTCTTTTTTAAAGCAATTATTTCCACTAAGATGCAAAACCAGCAAACTTAAAGCATTTCCTTTCCTTTTCCTTATGGAAACTTACAAATCTATTTTCCAAGGATAATGATGTGGGATGTTTGGGTTTCCATATCTGTGTTCTGGCTTTTCTCTCTATAAAATGCCCTTCTCTCCTCTTCACAAGGCTAACCTCTCTACTCCTGGAAGCAATTCAGGGGTCACCTACTCCAGGAAGGCAACTCTGAATGCTTACCTGTTCCACATCCAGAGCTGTGGTAGGTGGGCCCTCCTCATTATTGCCGTAACACCTAGCATACAGTTGTCATGTTGCTTTAAGTCAGTGTTTCCCAGGGGAGTTTAAAAAAATGTTAAAATATATTATTTGAAAGATGCTATTGGTGCAAGTATGTCTGGGAAATGTAAAGTTGAAAAAGTACACAGGTTTCTGTAATGCAACAACTGGGACTGTAATATGCTGGTGTGCACTGAGAATCTCTAAGGAAATATGAAATGAATACCCAACCTGATTTGATTGTGGACATTTTTTTTTCTCCGCTCTACTAGCCACATTTTATTTATTTATTCATTCATTTATTTTTTTCAACTTTAATTTTAGGCTCAGGGTACATGTCCAGGTTTGTTATACAGGTAAATTGTGTGTCACATCAGTTTGGTGTGCAGATTATTTCATCACCCAGGTGATAAGCATAGTACTCTATAGGTAGTTTTTCGATCCTCACCCTCTTCCCCACCTCCAGCCTTAAGTAGGCCCCAGTGTCTATTGCTCTCTTCTTGTGTTCATATGGACTCAGTGTTTAGCTCCCACTTATCAGTGAGAATATGCAGTATATGGTTTTCTGTTCCTGCAATAGTTTGCTTAGGATTATGGCCTCTAGCTCCATCCATGTTGGTGCAGAGGACAAAATCATATTCTTTGTAATAACTGTGTAGAATTCCATGGTGCATATGTACCATATTTTCTTTATCCAGTCCACTGTTGACGGGCATCTAGGTTGATTACACATCTTTGCTATTTTGAATAGTGACACACCTAGGAATACAGCTAACCAGGGAGGTGAAAGATCTCTACAATGAGAATTACAAAATACTGCTGAAAGAAATCAAGAGATGACACAAACAAATGGCAAAACATTCCACACTCATGGAAGGCAGAAATCAATATTATTGAAATGGCCATATTGCCCAAAGCAATTTACAGATTCAATGCTATTACTATCAAACTACTAAGGACATTTTTCACAGAATTAGAAAAAAACTATTCTAAAATTCATATGGAACCCAAAAGGAGCCCGAATAGACAAAGCAATCTTAAGCACAAAGAACAAAGCTAGAGGCATCATATTACCTGACTTCAAACTATATTACAAGGCTACAGTAACTAAAACAGCATGGCACTGGTACAATTATAGACACATAGATCCATGAAACAGAATAGAGAGTCCAGAAATAAAGCTACATATCTACAACAATCTGATCTTCAACAAAGTTGATGAAAACAAGCAATGGGGAAAGAACCCCCCCCCCACCTTCAATAAATTGTGCTGGGATAACTGCCATATGCAGAAGATTAAAACTGGACCCCTTTCTTATATCATATATAAAAATCAATTCAAGATAGATTAAAGACTTAGATGTTAAACCTAAAACTTTAAAAACACTAGAAGAAAACCTGAAAAATACCAATCTAGACATAGGCTCTGGCAAAGATTTCATGATGAAGATGTCAAAAGCAATTGAACAAAAGCAAAAATTGACCAATGGGACCTCATTAAACTAAAAAGCTACTGTACAGCAAAAAGAAACTATCAACAAAGTAAACAATCTACAGAATGGGAGAACATGTTTGCAAACTATGCATTCAACAAAGGACTAATATCCAGAATCTTTAAGGAACTTAAACAAATTAACAAGCAAAAAATAACCCCATTAAAAAAAGGGGAAAAGAAATGAACATTTTTCAAAAGAAGACATACACTCAACAAACATGAAAAAGTGTTCAAGATCAGTAATCATTAGAGAAATGTAAATCAAAACCATAATGAGACACCATCTTACATCAGTCAGAATAGCTATCATTAAAAAGTCAAAAGATAACAGATACTGGTGAGACTGTGGAGAAAAGGGAACGCCTATACACTAGTGGTGGGAATGTAAATTCCTTCAGCCATTGTGGGAAGCAGTTTGGTGATTTCTCAAAGAACTTAGAGAACTTCTTTCTCAAAGAACCATTTTACCCAGTAATCCCATCATTAGGTACATACCCAAAAGAATACAAATAGTTCTACCATAAAGAAATTTTTTTTCCTAAAAATTACCTCTAGTATCCCAACATGTACACTGTGGAATATGCTGCTATATTTTGCTGGCACCATCTGCTCTTTCTTCCTCAAAGGACCATAATTTCCTTGTGGGCAACAGTACTAAATATTGCACTTCTGGTATCTACAACCTACCATCGGCTACGCAGTAGAAAGAAAGTGAAAGCTAACATAATGTTAAAAAGTAAAATCATCATTTCTCTTTGAGACCCCTCTAGTGTCTTTCTGTACACCTAGGAAAGCTTTGGCTGCTTTATTTCAAGACTCACAAGGTTCTACATTTTTTAAACCTCTTACCCCATCACTTGTCCTTCCCCTTCCTTACTACATTCTGCTAAATTGGTCTTTTCTAGCTCCTCAAACATGCCAAGGTTATTCCCAGCCTTGGGCCCCTGCTCCTGCTGTGGCTTCTTCCAGGAACACTCCTGCCCACATGTTCACGCTGCTTAGGCCATCTCCACACTGAGGTCTTAATTCTGAAGTCTCCTCCTTGGAGAAGTCTTCCCTACCCACATTTCAGCCAGCATTTTATTTCCATCATAACAATTAGCCATATTTGCATTTGTCTTGTTTATGTGTGTACTTGCTTACTGTCTGGTATCTCCATCTCACATGGTAATGTGATGTAACCTTACTGTCTTGCTTACTGCTACCTTTAAGAATGCTGGAATGAAAAAGGTGCTTTAATGCTGGCTTATGAAAGAATGAATTGAACTTATCTACATATCACAGCAGATATAAACCCTGCCTTCCTCCCAGAACTGAATCAAACCCTAACCTGACAACGACTAGATCTGTGATCAGGGCAAGCGATTTAGCCTCAAAAAGGCTCACCTTACCTGTAAAATAAGAAGTAACAGACTTAACTATTTTTTTTTTTTTTTTTGAGACAGAGTCTCACTCTGTCACCAGGCGCCAGGCTGGAGTGCAGTGGTGCAACCTCCACCTCCCAGGTTCAAGCAATTCTCCTGCCTCAGCCTCCCAAGTAGCTGAGACTACAGGTGTGCGCCACCACGCCCAGCTAATTTTTTTGTATTTTTAGTAGAGACGGGGTTTCACCATGTTGGCCAGGATAGTCTGGATCTCTTGACCTCGTGATTCACCCGCCTTGGCCTCCCAAAGTGTTGGGATTACAGGCGTGAGACACTGTACTCGGCGACTTAACTTTTAAGAAACATACTGAATACATTAATTAGTCTCTATCTCCCCTGAGAAGGGAATGAAATAAATGTAAAGTAGGATTATTTTTCATTGTTTTTAAAACTTTTTTAATTGTGGTAAAATACATGTAATATAACATTTATCATCTTACTGTTTTTATGCATACAGTTCAGTGGTATTAAGTATATTCACACTTTCATGAAACCATTACAACCTTCCATTTTTAGAACACTTTTCATCTTGCAAAACTGAAACTCTATATCCATTAAACACTAACTTCTCCTTTCCCCCTTCCCCAAAATCCCTGATAACCATTATTCTACTTTCTATCTCTATGAATCTGACTACTCTAAGTACCCTATACAAGAAGGATCACAGAGTGTTGGTCCTTTTGTGACTGCCTTATTTCACTTAACATAGTAGCTTTCAGGTTGACCCATGCTATAATATGTGTCATAATTCCCTTCCTTTTTAATGCTGTATCATATTCTGTTATGTGTATATATCACCTTTTGTTTATCAGTTCTCCCACTAATGAATACTTGGTTTGCTTCTACATTTTAGCTATTGTGAATGATGTTTCTATAAACATGGGTGAACAAATATGTATCTGAGCCCTTGCTTTACATTCTTTTGGGTATATGCCCAGAAATGAAACGTTGGATCATATGGTAATTCTATTTTTAACTCTTTTTGAGGAACTACCACCCTGTTGTACAGCAGCCACACCATTTTACATTCCCACCAACACTGCACAAGGTTTCCAATTTCTCCATATCTTCACCAACACTTACTTTCTGGTGTGTGTGTGTGTGTTTTGTAATAGTAGCCATCCTAATGAGTATGACATGGAAGAGTCATTTTTTTTTAAATATACAAACCCATTAAGACAAAAATATGACAAAAAATAATAGCAGTAACAAAATCATGAAAGTTAGAAAGTAAAATGATAAATGGTAACCAAAAGCAATCTGAAGCCCTGATTGTGATGAAAGCTAAGAGGTAACCCAATTTGCCTATAGAACCCCAAAGTGCCTAGGAATTTGGTGGCAGATGATATCTCTAGAAGTGACAGTAAAGAAGGGCAGAAAATAGGAAAACTGGCTGAAAGCCTGTCAAATCAAAAGGCAGACTCAGTACTGACTTGATACTGATGTGACCATCTCTTTTGTCTACTTGGCAAAAGGCTTGAGGTTTATTCCCTGGAAAGGGAGAAACAGACGGCATCTGGATAGTGGATACCAGGCAGCTGAAAGTAAAAAAGTTAAAGTCAAAAAGGAGAATTTAGTGAAAGTTTTCATAATGTCTACTGGAGTCATCCAGCCTCTTTCCTATGCTAGCCCCTTCAACTCCAGCAGCCAGGCTTTATCCCTACAATTAGACAGTGAAAGACTGAATGTTTTGTTCTGGGGATGTCAATCAAACCAAGAGAAAAAACCCAGAAATACTGGCAGAGGATTTCCCCTGTTGGGATTCACTCAGGGTGAAATATTAAGGAAAATATTAGGGAAAGTTATAAGATGCAGTCTCAAACCTTTTGGAAGGCCGAAAGATTTTCATCAACTTATAATAATGCAACAAGTTGAAGGCAGCCAGTTCTTACCTTAGAGCATTAGGTCATAGGGTAAAGATTAGGGATAATGGAAGCTTCCCCAGTTAAGTCTGTTTATCCCACATTCCTTTGTCTCTAACTAACTTGTTTACTCATGTGGTCTTAAAACTAACCTTTGAGCCAGATGGTCCTCTAAGGGAGAGGTTAACCAGGGAGATTATGCTCTAATGGTGTTTAATCTGGGCATCAGTACCTGAGATTTTATTGTAGTCGAGACGGAGTCTCGCTCTTGTTGCCCAGGCTGGAGTGTAATGGTGCCATCTCAGCTCACTGCAACCTCTGCCTCCCAGGTTCAAGCGATTCTCCTGCCTCAGCTTCCCGAGTGGCTGGGATTACAGGCACGTGCCACCATGCCCAGCTAATGTTGTATTTTTAGTAGAGACGGGGTTTCTTCATGGTGGTCAGGCTGGTCTCGACTTCCTGACCTCAGCTGATCTGCCCACCTCAGCCTCCCAAAGTGCTGGGATTATAAGCGTGAGCCACCACATCCGGTCCAGTACCTGAGCTTTAATCTTCCAAAGAACTACTTCCTTAACCATGTTAATTATTCACAGGAGTGTTTACTCAAAGCCTTTGTTATTAAATCTATACTGAATAAATCTGAGGAGGAACAACTAGTAAGGGATCAGGTAGCTGTGATCACTCTCTGAGAGCAGCTGATGACCTCCCTAGCCCACTCTTTCATTGGACTTTGTGTGTGAGTGCATTTATTCATCTATCATAGAGTCAGGGTTTGCAGGACAGACCCCCGCAGGTGATGATTAATGTCTTAGGTGGTGACCTCGACATGACCGTCATCACATTCCTCTGCTAAACAAGCCATCCAGATCACCGTACAAGTACAAACCACTTTCCAGGCATGAAAACTAGTATCCCATTCTCAGGCATGAAACAGACAGCTAAGGATCACCTGATCATCTGAAGAGAGCCCCTAACATGAAAGACAGAAACCCAAATAAGCAAACACATTAAAAAGTTAATGGAAATTTGGAGGAAATGAAGGAAACAGACTACCGAGAGAGATGTAAGCTCTCTTGATGGATTGATTATAGTGGGGTACCAGACAATAAGTACATAAATAAATGAACAATAGTTATTATCAAAATGATAGGAACAGAAGTGAAAGTAATCTGGTAACTGGCTCTAAAACAATTGAGACTGGAGACATTAGCTTTATCACCTAAATATATTGCCATTTTCTTATAGAACTCCGGAGTCAGAAGGATATCTCAACAAATGACATAACCCAATTCCTTGATTCAGTAAGAACAACATGCAAGTGTCTATTATAACTTTACAAGATAGAAAGCAGAAACAGAAAAATTTTGAAGTTTTAAAACTTAAATCTTGTGGTACTATATGAAACAATGGATCAGAAAATTCTAATATTCATATCTTATTGGGTTCTATTTCCTCTATCTTTCTCACATGCCACAATAACCACCTTTAAAATGGATATCTACATATGTGTCAAGAATTTTTGAATAAGCCAGAGTAACTAGGCAAGAGAAAAAAAATAAAGGACAGCCAAACTGGAAAGAAAGAAGTCAAATTATCCCTGTTTTCAGATGACATGGTCATATATATAGAAAAACCTAAACATTCTACCAAAAAACTCTTAGAATTGATTAACAAATTCAATAAATTTTCAGGATACAAAATCAACATGAAAAATCCATAGCATTTTTATACATGAACAACAAACTAGCTGAAAAAGCAAGAAGGCAATCCCATTTACAATAGCTACAAAACATAATTAAATACAATAATGTAACCAAGGTAATAAAGATCTCTACAAGGAAAACCACAAGATACTAATGAGAGAAACTAAAGAGGATAAAAACAAATGGAAAGACATCCCATGTTCATGCATCAGAATAATTAATATTATTAGAATGACGACCCAAAGCAACCTACAGATTCAGTGCAATCCCTATCAAAATACCAAATGACATTCTTCACAGAAATAAAAAAAAATCTTTATGGAACCACAAATAACCCCAAATAGCCAAAGCACTATTAAGCAAAAAATTTTTTTAAAAAAGCTGGAGGCATCACACTTCCAGACTTCAAAATATATTACCAAGCTTTAGTAACCAAAACAGTAACAACACAGTATTGGCATAAAAACAGACACACAGACCAATAGAACAGAACAGAGAACACAGACTTTAATCCACCTATCTACAGCCAACTGATTTTTAACAAAAGCACCAAAGGCATTCACTGGGTTTTTGAAAGGACAGTCTCTTCGATAAACAGCGCTGGGAAAACTGGTTATCTGTGTACAGAAGAATGAAGTTAGAGCCCCACCTCTTCCTCTATGCAGAAAACAGCTCAGAATGGATCAATTACTAAATACAAGACCTGAAATTCTAAAACTACTAGAAAAGCCATAGGAGAAATGCTTCAGGACATTAATCAGGAAAAAGAGTTTATGAATAAGACCTAAAAAGCACAGGCAACAAAAGCAAACATTAAGAAGAAAAAAAAAAAGGAATTATATCAAACTAATTAGCTTCATGCACAGCAAAGAAGACAACATAGCAAAAATTCAACCTATAGAATGGGAAAAAATACTTGCAAACTATTCACTGGACAAGGGATTAATATCCAGAATATACAGGGAATTCAACCATCGCGACAGGAAAAAAAAACAAACAATCTGATTTAAATAGTGGCAAATGGTGACTCATACCTGTAATCCCAGAGACAGGAGGCTGACACTGGAGGATTGCTTATGGCCAGGAGTTCGAGACCTGCCTGGGCAACATAGCAAGACCCTGTCTCCAAAAAACAATTTTTTTAAATTACCTGGGTGTGGTGGTGTGCATCTGTAGTCTCAACTACTTGGGAAGCTGAGGTGGGAAGATCACTTGAGCCCAGGAGTTCAAGGCTGCAGTGAGCTATGACTGTGTCACTGCACTACAGTCTAGTCAACCGAGTGAGATCTCATCTCTTAAAACTAGAAATAAAGTTTTTAAAAAAGGCAAATGATCTGAACAGATATTTCTCAAAAGAAGACATAAAAATGGACAGCAAATATATGAAAAAATGTTTAATATCACTAATCATCAGGGAAATGCAAATCAAAACCATAATAAGATATCATCTCATCCTAGTTAAGATGGTGATTATCAAAAAGACAAAAAAAAAAAAACATGCTGATGAAGATGCAGAGAAAAAGGACTCTTTTATACTACTGGTGGGAATGTAAACTAGAATGGCCACTATGGAGAACAATATGGAAGTTCCTTAAAAAAAAACTACAAACAGAATTAATATATTATCCACCAATCTCACCACTGGGGCATTTATCCAAAGGAAATAAAATCAGTATACTAAAGACATATCTGCACTCCCATTTACTACAGCACTATTCACAATAGCCAAGATATGAATCAGCCTAGGTGTTCAACAATAGATGAATGAACAAAGAAAATGTGGTATATCTACACAATGGAATACTATTCAGCCATAAAAAAAGAACAAAATCCTGTCATTTGTAGCAATGTGGATGGAAATGGAGGGCATTATATTAAGTGAAATAAGCCAGGAACAGAAAGTTAAACACAGCATGTTCTTTCTTACTCATATGTTGAAGCTAAAAAATGTTGATCTCATCGAAGTAAAAAGTAGAGGATATTAGAGGCAGAGAACGGTAGAGGAAAGAGGGGAAGAGGGATATTTATTAAAGAATATAAAATTACAGCTAGATGAGAGGAATAAGTTCTAGTATTCTATACCACTATAGGATAACTATAGTTAACAATAATATATCCTTTCAAATAGCTAGGAGGATATTGAATGTTTCTAGCACAAAGAAATAATAAATGTTTGAAAAGATGAATATGCTAATTACACCGACCTGGTCACTATACATTATATGTGCTGAAACATCACTATGTACCATAAATATGTATAATTACATATCAATTAAAAAATAAAAAATTATTTAAAAAAAATAAACTTCAAATATTCTTAGCCTTTTAAGTATCTAGACAATTCACAAAAGAAAATGTACATAAATAACATATGAGGAAAAAGTTCAGCCTCATTAAAAGTTAACAAGATAGATATTAAAACAGAAAGGACATGCTATTTTCCATTGCTTTATAATCTTATGGACTGTTGGAAATGCAATTTGGCATAATCTTTCTGGAAAGAAACTTGACAATATATACCAAGAGTCTTAAAAATATTTATACCTTTTGACTTGGTAAATCCATTACTGGAATCCATCCTAAGAAATAATATAAAATGCTGACAAGGTATGTATACAAACACAATAAAATAGAAGAACTCAGAAAAAATTTAAATGATATATGAAAAGTGTTTTAAAATCATTACACAGTAAATTAAAAGTTGTATATTTGAAGAGTTTTAACATGCATATAAATTATTTCAATTATGTAATGATACATATATAGTATGAATATATGAATATATTATAAATTTTATTATATATACATATAATACATATTATATATATACATAATACATATTATATATATATACATATACACATACATTAAAAAGACAGAAAATATACAAAAATGTGGCCATCTATTTGAGATAAACGCTGGACGAAATACTTTTCTGTATTTTCCAAGTATTTTACACTAAATATGCATTAAGTATCATCTGAAATAAAAATCTATTTTAGAGAGTTTGTATTTTTTACCTAGTAATTCCATTTCTGCCAATCTGTAAGACAAAGAAAATAAAAAGATTCCCTGAAGTATTTCTGTGTATTTGTACCATATTTATATACTAGAGAAAAAAAGGTAAACACTTAAGTGTCCAACCTTAATAGAAGGCTTTAAAATATCACTAGATCATTCAATGAAATATTATGGTGTTACTGAAATTATGCTTATAAAGAATATGAAAAAATGAAAATATGAATATGCAATAATGTCACCTTAAAACTGCAGACTACAAACTGGTGTATAAAGCATGGTTTCAACTGTGTTAAAATGGCACACAAAAAAAGGCAAAGTGAACTAAAACTGTTTTGGGGTACTGTATCAGAGTGATGAGATTGTTTTTCTGCTTCATTCACTTTCTGGCTTTTCTTTAGATGTTTTTACTTTTAGATGCTTTTGAAAATGAAATTAAAAATTAAAAAGAAGATGATGCTTTTGTTACCAGACAGCCTTGTCAGAAACCAACACTGACATGTTCAAGATTGTGTTTCAGTGAAGTTCCCTTGTGAAAGAGCTTCAGTCAGTCAGGTTGGGGAGGGGCCTTTGGGGCAAAGGGGTGACAGTGGGAGTGGGGGTGGTGAGAATAGCATTTAGAGGTGGGGGAGCTTAAGGAGGTGACAAGGAGTTAAGGCCAAAGCTCCTCAGGCCCCCAATCAGATCAAGTATCTCTGGAGAAGCATCAGTTTTAGGGGTTTCTGTACCAGAGAAGCACCAGCCCAGGCAGGTTTTAGCTCCTCCCTGACTTAACGGAGTGCCTCAGCAACTATAGACCTCAGTGCCCAGTAAATGAGAAAGAAGTTGATTGGATCATCCAGAAGGTGGGTAAAGAGAAAGCCACAACAGTGTCTAGGAGAGAGCCTCTTGGAAAGACTGTGTGCCAGGTTAGCATGCAGGTGCTGGGCCACTGCAGGTAATAAGATGGACACGGCCCCTGCCCTTATGGAATATATAATCTGGCAGGTACATTTAACCTATCATTACAAAGAATCCATAAAAAATTTAAATGTGGTAAGTGTTATAATAGGAAGTGAAGATCTGTCATTTGCAGAGATAGACACACACAGCCAACTGTACATAGGCTTCAGGAAGCAAATGAAGGAGATGCAGAGAGAAATTAAACAATATAAATAATGCAAGTGATTTATTTCACCATCCTACACAGGGAGCTCAACCTTAGACTGGAGTGTAAATCAGCTCTTTCCTGGGTTGGCTTCAGTTTCTGTTTTCTTTTAGTGTGAATACCTCCTTTTGCTACATCTGACCCTAATACATCCACTGTGTACAGTTTTATATGCACTGAAAAACCTCAGGGCTGTGTCACTCACATCATCGTCTATGTATATGACACTCCTTGGAGTGTATAACCCATAGCTTGGCTACATGTGACCTAAAATTTTTTCATACAACCTAGACTTTAAAATAGAACAGCTATCTCAAACAGGGAAAAAAGAAATAATGGAATTAATATGTTGGACTTAGTGGAGATAGCTTATCAGTTTCCACTGTGGAGATAGCTCCCTCAGGGATTTTGAAGGATGCTCTTGGCTGATACAATGTTGACAGTATGCAGTAACTTTAGAACCATATCCTCCATTTTGATGGAATTTCAGTACACAAGTAGAGCAAATAAGTGGGATGTGGTCTACTTAGGAGAACCTCCATGCAGGTCATTTCTTCTGAGACCAGAAGGACAAGAAGCTAGCTAGGATTAAAAAAAGGCTGGGGAAAACTGACACAAGAACACAAAATCAAACACCGCATGTTCTCACTCATAGGCGGGTGTTGAACAATGAGAACACATGGACACAGGGAGGGGAGCACTACACACTGAGGTCTGTTGAGGGGAAATAGGGGAGGGACAGTGCGGGGTGGGGAGTTGGGGAGAGAGAGCATGGGGAGAAATGCCAGATATAGGTGAAGGGGAGGAAGGCAACAAATCACACTTCCATGTGTGTACCTATGCAACAATATTGCATGTTCTTCACATGTACCCCAAAATCTAAAATGCAATAAAAAATAAAATTAAAAAAAAGGCTGGTGAGGCGTGCCAAGCCAACAGGAACAGGAAAGTATCTGTGAGGCAGGGGAGCAGAGAGTGTGTTCCAGGAACTAGCCCTGAAGCAGAGAAAGCAAGAAGGAGGAGGAAGAGCCTAACTTCCCACAACCTCCCCAAATCTTACCAACTACAAGACTCCTTCATTTACTGGCACAACCAACACGAACCAAGACACTTACTGTGTGATGCCAAAGCTCCCCTTTTCTTTTGATTCACAACCTTTGTTTCTGCCTGCTCACATGGGACTTAAGAAGCATTGTCACTTCGGTTCCAGGGATATCCACTGGTTGCCAACCACATATCAAGCACCAAGAACTCTCCTGAATATAGTGACATTGTGGTTCTGCATTTCTCTTGCTGTTTCTTGGCTTAAGTGTTCAGACCTTGTCTGCTTGACCAATACATGGTCTCCCTCTGGGCAGGCTGTCATTCACATATCTGTGTGTCTGGCACAGTGCTAGGTTCAGAATGGATAACAAACTGTGGTGAGGTATTGTCCCACACCTCGTATTAGTGTTAAGTCTGAGGCACAGGGGCTCAAAGTGATGTGCCAGAGGCCAACTCACATAATCAGCAACAGGTCTAGGAGACAGATCTCCTACATAGGGAAAAGTTGGAGTTTAAGTTCATCTTCACTTGTTTTTAGCATGTTGTCAAGTCACTACATCACAGTGATTTAGAGAAAGTTCAAGAGCTAGATTGACTAGTTTTAACTCCTGGCTTGGCTCTGTGACCTGGGGCAAGTTATTTAACGTCTCTGTGACTGTTTCATCATCTGTAAAATTGGGGTAAGTCTCTTAGAAGACTGTTGAATGAATTACATGAGCTACTACAAATAAAGTTCTCAGAACAGTTCCTAGCACACAGTAGGTGCTCAATAATGATAGCTAAATTTACTATGTTAATTTAAATGTTGTTTCTCCAAATCTTATGAGTTATCATTTTTATTATAATTAAATATAGCTAAAAATTTATAAATTAGTCACTTTTTAAAAAAGCAAAACAACAACAAAAACAAATAAGCTAATTTTCTGCTCATGTAAACAAAGTCCAGAGATAGTGAATCCAAGGCTGTTATGGATGTTCCACAAAAGCTCACTGTTCTACCACCCCTGGAGTATAGTGTCTGTCCTCCTTATCCAAAATTGTTGCTACCATCAACCTACCTGACATAGACCCAGGGGAGGGAAAGAGGATGGCCACTGCCCCGTCTCTGTAAAGGAGACTTCTCAGGAATCCCGCTGGACACTTTTGCTTAAACTTCATTGGCCAAAACTTATGTGTAGCTGCAAAGGGAGCTGGGAAACGTAGTCTATAATGAAAGATCTTGATGTACCCCTAAAAGCCTAAGTTTTGTTAATAAAAGGGATAAGAGTGTAGATTACACGGGAATTCAGCATTCTCTGGACTACTGGTAACATACCACTAGCTAGTGAGAAAGCTCAGAAGTTGATTCCAGTCTTATCCTATTTTTGTCAAAGCTTTGAGGTTCATAACAAATCAAAGGACATTTTCCAAGCACATTTTCTCAAGATCTATAATCCTGCCCCCTCTACTTTAATTATTTTGAAAGCACATCCCCCTATGGGTCTGATTCACTCTAAATTATTGAAAAATTGATTTTTTAAAAAGGTGTTTGCTGGCCAAGACTTTTGAACCATTTTAAAGAGCTGGAAAAATACTAAAACCACTCTTTCTTTTGAAGAGTAGAATCATGCTTATTAGAAAAGAGAGGAAAAAAACTGAATGCTAAAATTAATGTGTCTACATATTCCTTAGTGATGGATAACCTATCTTTTACAAGTCTCTGACTTACAAAGAAATATAAAAGCCCATAATCTCATCACTAACATGGTGAATTTTATTTGAAAGCACATATTATTTACTTCATATTAATTATGGATTATCAA
The DNA here is from genome assembly GCA_004027715.1 of Plecturocebus donacophilus. Classification (NCBI taxonomy): domain Eukaryota; kingdom Metazoa; phylum Chordata; class Mammalia; order Primates; family Pitheciidae; genus Plecturocebus; species Plecturocebus donacophilus. The sequence goes on from PVKP010002199.1 coordinate 86,760, forward strand.
TAATCTGAGTACTTTTTATTACCAAATCTTTTAAAATAATGCAAATGAGAGTGACTCTTCATGGAGGCATTATTTACTGATGCATTTTTCCAATCACAAGGATATATAATGAAGCTCATAAAAAAGTCATTTATGTGATTGAAAGTCCCTTTCAAATAAACATTGCAGTCCTAAACAAATGCACTTTTTACACCCTGGCAAGCTTACCAGATTTCTACTGCCTCACAGAGACAGTCCACAAAAAGGTGTTCTTTTAAAGCCCACAGAAAGAATATGATGGAGTAGGTGGACCATAACAGAAAAGGGAGCAGGGAGAAAGATGATAAAATGGAGAATGCAGAAGACATATCAGATCCGGCCTTGTTCAGTGAGATGAGTCAGAAAGCCAGGAAGCCAAATGAGTCAGCATCATCCCTATGAAAAATGCATGGATTGAAATGATTAGAGATGTAATTTACTGGTAAAAAGCATGAGATTTTGGAATCAGGCCTGCTTTTGAATTCCTGTTCCTCCATCAAATAACCATGAGACCTTGGGACAGTTATCTACCCTCTGTGTGCTTCAATTTCCACATTTGTAAAAGGAAGATAATAATAGTATCTATACCTCATTGGTTACTGGGGAATTTACCTGATAATCCACGTAAAATTTTGGGGGATAGTCTCTGGCACATAATGTACACTCAACAAATGGTAACCATTATCAGTACACTATTTCCTTTCTCTATTTTTTTTACAGTAGACATCCTCCCTTTAAGTGCCCTGTTTCATCTTTTTTTTTTTTTTCAAGAAGCCAAACTGTTAGTTAGGAGTAGGGGTGGGAGTAGAAATGCCAATCTGAATTCATCTCCCTATGACTTCTCATTTCATGAAGTTGGAATAACAGTGAGGAAATTGCTTTAGACAAGGGTTTCTGCTTTTGCTGTTGATTTAAACTGTCACTATATGCTAAAAATAAAAATGCAAATTTTGAACAAAGCTAAAGTTTCATCTGGGGCAGGAAGGTAATGTTTATGTTGGTAAAAATTAAATGAAAATGCCACTTACTGACCTGGCCCAATAAAGAAATACTTCAAAAAGCAAAGAACAAACTAGATACAGAGAATAATTTTGGACTTAAGACCACAGTTAAAAAAAAAAAAAAAAAAAAAGCTGTTTAGGAAAAGTTTGAAGTTATAATCACAAATCCTAGAGACATATTTTATTCTCATTGGTCTCGGCATTCCCTTTTAGTGATAACAATAAACTAATCATCTGTTTTCTCCATAGTCTATAGGCACTTTGCAGGCAGAGGCCAAGTGTCTTCACGTGGTATCTCCAGTATCTAGCACATTATCTGCACAGGGTATACTCAATAAATATTTGTCCAGCAGATGAGTTAATAAATACATGAAGGAGTGATTTTCATCAGCATTTTCCTCCATTCACGTTGAGAATTTTCCTGGCTAACCACCAAACTTGGCCAAAGTAGTAGGAAAGTCACTCCAGGAAGTAGTAGTATTTTTGGTTAGGCACCAATAAAGTTAGGCAGGTCGCTGACCTTCCAGGATGTAACAGCTGGAAGAAACTGGGAGATCATCTACTCCAATGGATCTCAAAGTATGGCTGGGGAACACTACCTGGGAACTTGTTGGAAATGCCAGTTCTTAATCGATCCCAAGAGTTTCTGATTCAGAAACACTAAGCAGGCCCAGCAATCAGTGCTTTTAAGGATCCCTCCAGGTGGTTCTGATACATGCCCTGGTTTAAGAATCACTGAATTCAATCCTCCTCAGTTTATAGAGGAGAAAATGGAGGCCCAAAAAGGAAATGTCAGTTAAGTTTGTTTTTTGAAAATCAACTTTTGTAATAACTAGATCATTTAAAAAGTGCCAAATTCACCAAATCTTAGCTTTGTGATGTTATTTCACCTCTCTGAGCTTCAGTTTCTTCACCTATAAAATGAGAAGAACAATAGCACTTCATGGTAGTTATTATAATCAAATGATACTATATATAAAAGACACAGAATATAGTATATATATATGTCCACACAAAGACACACACACACACACACACACACACACACACACACACACACATATAGATACACATGTATGAATCTATAATTCTCCATGGAAAATGTCAAGATTCTTACATCCAAAAATTGTGTGTATGTGTGTGTATATATAGATATATGCAGCCTCTTAAATAAGTGGTCATTTTTGCTAGGGCAAAAACTTGCTTGAATGTGAAAACATTTGTCCATGATTCATATAATTGTGCTTGAGGTTAGAGTTTGCTACCATGAAGGCTACAGACTTCATCTGGCAAGCCCACAGGAGGTTCTAAACATCAGGCTGGTTTTTGAAATAATTCCAGGGTGACCTAAGCCATTAAAAGAGGACTCAGCTGGTGATAAAAGGATCTTGGTAAACATAATCATCAACTTGACAAACACATTTGTTTGGAGATGTATAACCCTTGGTCTGTACCCGTGTAAACTGAATTTTCAGAACAGTTTAGTATACCCAAGAGAATACAGATCTTGTTCACCATCTGGTTATTAGAGTCCCTGTCTTCCTGTACTTGCATAGCTGGGCTGATGATGGCATGGGAAAATAAATCAGTTACACTAGTCAAAAAGTAATTAGCAAAGTCCTGAACTAGTATTCACAACCTCAGGAAATAGAATTCTATAAATCAGACTTTCTTTTCATATCAGTTTTTATAAGATACTCTGTGAAACAGATCCAAATACACATTCCCATGGGCAAACGTGTTTTTTCACATACACAGAGGTAAGATAAAGTGGGGAAGTGTACCCTTTAGAAAGTCTCTATCTTACAAAGTCAGAAATCTGTTCAGTTCAATCTCTTACTTAGCCTGCCGGCCTTGCAAATACAAAATCTAAAATATTGACATTGTACAATGGAGTATCTCAGCTAAACTGCTGATGGGTCTGGCATCATGAAAACAGTACCTTCTTAAATCGGTGCCTAGAGACTTCCAGGTTGATAGCTAAAGGGTCAACAGAACCTTAAGGCTAAATGGGTGATTCACTTTTACAAAACAAGATTTCTTGGTTTCCATGTCTTTTAGAAATATGCACTTTTACTCTTCTCTTGGTTCTCATATGTCATAGTTCTGATGAGAAGATATTTGCTGAAGAAAAGAGTTGTGCATTCAGGGAGAAAGCACTCTGCACAGGGCCACAAAGAATAGCTGGGAAGAGATTAGACCCAGGTTGGATGGAGCTCCAGCATGGCCACAAATTAATGGCTCTAATTATTTAATCTTCCTGGGCCTCAATTATCTTACTTATAACATTGACTCAATACTCTCTAATATTTCTAAGTAGTATCATTCTAAAATTATTTTTAAAAATTTAAAGAGCTCTCTAGGGGAAAAAAAGGGCAAATCGGATCGTATTCAATTTGGATCACATCTTTTCCTTGTTTAAAATTCTTTAATAGTTCCCTGATGCCTAACACAATAGTTTCTAAACATTTTGACTGTGCATGTCACTAAGATGGATTCACAACATGGCTATTTATTACTTATAAATTGTGTATAATGTGCTTTCAAATTTATAAACTATAAGTGTGTATGTCAAAAAGCATACCTAAAAATAGAATTTAATCCAAATGAAATAAAAATCAAGATAAATAAAAATAGGAATATTTCTCTCCATACCCAGTAGACCATCTTGCTTGACATCACCTGGCATGGAAGGCCTCATTTAGAGATTACCACACCACACAGGATGGAGTTTAAGCTCCTCAGCTGGAACAGAAGGGCATTATGATTTTTTGGTGCATGCCTACTTCTCCATTTCCTCCCTCCCTTTAACTCAGTGTTCCAGCACCTTCTTCCCACACCATATTGCTCAGCACTGAACTTTATTCATGCTGTCACTTCTGTCAGCATCCCCTTCACTCAACTCTTAAACTGGAAAACACCTCCTCATTGAAGATGGGACACCAGGTTGCTTACCTAGTGCCCCTCCTGCTTGTCTTTTTAAATAATACAACTCTTATTTTATTGGAGGCTAAGATGTGACTGGTGAAAAATCTTATCTTTTCTCAGCTTCCCTTGCAGATAGTGGTATGTAATACGGTTCTGGCCATTGACATGTAGGCAGAAGAGACTGGGTGAGGTTTCAGAGTTAACATCGAAACAGGAGCAAAGTCCATACTTTCCCCCTTTATCCTTGTCCTTCTTTCTGGAACACAGACTCAATACTGGAAACAAAACAAGACCATGAGAGCAAGTCTTGTGGTGAGAAGGGTGTTGTGTGCAGAAAACTTAAAATGGGCAGTTGAGACTAGAGGTCAGAGATCAATGGAAACAGTGGTGCCAGAAGGGGAGACCATAATAGAGTTTTTAGTTTTTGCCCAAAAAGCATTGGGAAGACTTGAGAAGGTTTATGCTGGGAGGTCACAGGATTAGATTTTCACTATTAAAAGTTCAAGCTGGATAAGGTGTTCAGGATGGATTGAAAAAGGCAAGTTTCCATTCAGTGACTGTGTTAGAAGCCTGCTGAATAATCCAGGTGAGAGATTATGGGAACACAGATGTGGTAGCATTTTGAGATAGAAAGAGTTCATGAATTATAGAGGTATTTGGAGCATAAGGCTGACAGTACTTGGTAACTGATTAGATACGGAATATAGAAGACAGAGTAGTGTCAAGGGCTTGCAGAACAGACTGTTACTATTCACTAAGATTAATAAAACAAAAGAACAACCCTTTCCTGTGTGCTTACAACCAGATGCTGAGTGCTGCTGGAGCAAATTGCACCACAGGGCAGATTTACAATAAATTCATGATGACCCCAAAGCAGGGTTCTGTGTACTGTTTGATAATCCTCCAGGTTTTTAATCATCTTTTCCCCTATTCTCTGTACTTCTATTTTAAACCTTTCCCACTTTTTACACATTTCTAACTCTCTTACTTGCCTACGACTCTGTCAGAGGATCATCTCACTTTCTACTTCACAAAGATAACAGAAGCCACATGAAGGGAAATCCCTTAACTTCCCACTTCCGAGCACATGCTGCTCCCCATATCTGCACCATTTTTGTTTTCTTCTCACCTATTAAAATAGTCCAAGGCTAATCCCACCTGCCTTCGCTGGACCTACAGCCCTGATTCTTCCTTCTCTCTGGGTATCAGCAACCTTCACTCACCACTAGAACCTTCTTATCAGCAATCAGACATGCTCAAGCAAATCTCCATCTTCCAACAACGAGCCAACCAAACAGCGGAACACTGCCCCTATTTCCAACCATATTCCTTCCCTAGTGACTACCATCTCTCTCTCCCCATACCCCGACCAAATTTCTTGAGTTATCTAAACTTTCTGGTCCATTTCCTCAACTATGATTCTGAGTCCTGACAACTGTCTTGGTTTAAACTCAGCTATATGACCTTGGTGATTAACTTCTTTATGCCTCATTTTTATCTTTTGTAAAAAATGGGAATGGAATGAGATGACTACACATTTCATCTGGTTACTGTAATATAATAGTCTACATTAAGCACCTGGCACAGCATCTGTGCTTAATGTTAGCTGTGGCTGTTGTACAATGTTATCTCCTGCTTCACCAAGTGACTTTCACTAAGGTCCCCAAGTCACTATACCAAATGAACAGTGTCCAGTCCTTATCTCCCTTCCTTTTTCAGCATCCTTGGAGATTGTTTCCTTCCCTTCTAAATCTCCTCATTATCTCCTTGCCCTTGGTAGGTACATCCTTAGCCTCCTTTGCAGGCACATCTTGCTCTACCTGGCCTTTAAAGTACTGAAATTCCTCAAAGCATTCTCTCTCACAGATCCATTTTTCTTCTCCCTCTAGAGTCTCTCACATATATCTATGGCTTCAAATATCATCTACACTGATGACTTCCAAATCTCTATTTCTAGCCTTTTTTCCCAGCATAGATCCAGATGCCTACTCTACATTTTTATTTGGATATCTCAAAGGCACAAACTCATTATCTTGCCCTCTTTTAATTCTCCTCTGAAACATATTGTATGGGTTTCTCTAATGCTTATTTATTCATTCATTTGCCAAATATCTCTTGAGTACCTACTATGTTCCAGACACTTTTCTACGTGCTATGTTATAAAATATTTCAGGCAGCTTATAACTAGTAGGCAAATATAAAATTAGGTAAGTGGGATTAAATAAACCGAACATGGAAACAAAATAAATTGAGGTGATGTTATAGCTTTATACCAATGACTTATAAAGCTGCTGTAGATGAGTCTTCAATATGCTGTCAATTCTTAAGCAGTCAAAGGGGTAAGGGATACCTTGCCAGTCTCCCCACATGATGCCCATAGGGGAAAGAGAAAATAAAAGTAATTACTCAGAACAATTAGGAGAAACCAAAAATTATCTGGATATCCAGATAAGACAAGATTTTTTCCCATGATGCCTACATTGGGAGGTCTCTGTGTGAGGTCATCCAAATTACCAGAGAGAGGTATTACTTTCCCAATCTGGCAAGTGGTTGAACTGAGTGGCCTGTGGAGGTTAAGTAACTTGTTTGATACTAGTCACAAAGGTAGTAAATGGCAGGGGCAGGACTGAAACTCATGTATATCTGGCTCCAAAACTGATGTTATTTCCATCACTCCAAAGTGCATTTAAAAAATAAATACCACCCCCCAACCCCATCCCCAGCTCTGAGTTAACAATAGTTCTCTACATACAATGTCCATAACAGACCAACATATGACTTTGCAAAAGCTCTGGATTTTAAAGATCCCCTGGCAGTTTCTGTACTTTCAGTTTAAAGACAAATGAATGGGGGAGGGAAGCAGAACATGAAGTATTAATAAACACCATAAAATCATTACCTGGTCCCTTAAGTAGTCTCTGAAGTAAGGGTAGTAGGGGGAAATTACAGTAGGGTTTTTTTTCCCCTTCTAATAGATTGTACATTTCAACAGCTAAAAGGGTATGAAAATTTAACGGAATTTTAAATGTCTTTCTAGGTTTTACAATACCACAAAGAGATCATCTTCGTTCTCCTCACCACAAGAACAGATGGGTGGCAGAGGTGGCGGCTCCATGACTCACTACCTCCTCACGCCCGCAAAGGCTGTCTAAGCAGCAGGCAAACTTCTGGGATCAATAGGGTTCACAGCAATACAGTGTCTGCCAGCAAACCTTGGAGGAGGCCATTAGTCAACTGGTGACCTGCCACCCTGACCACTGCAGCCCCTGATGCAGATTCTCAGAAAGGTTAGCCAGTGCTGGGAAACTTAAAAGGTCATGCATATCTTGGAATCAAAACTCCAAAGAATCAGAGTGAAGAGCACTGAAGAGGAGCTACAAAGTCAGAGGTAAGGGCTACATCAGAGGTCAAAGTCACCACCTGCCAACTGTGTGACCAAGAAAAGCTAAGTGGAAGAGCTACAATGTGTCACATGCAATAAAGAAGGCCAACCACTGGGAATGGCCTCCTTTCAATTGAAATAAATGACCTCTAAATGGATGACAATAATGGCATGAGGTCAGATGTCCAACTGAGATCCAGAAGCAAGTCCTAAGTCAGTAAGTTTCAAAAAACAAGAAAAAATAAGTTCAAACTGAATTGTGAATTTTAATGTGATTAGGACACATGAAGTTTTGCAAGGTATCTACTGTTCACTTAATCTTCTCCTAGGATTTCAGAGGAGCCGAGGTGGTTCCAATTATTGGACAGCCACATCTTCGGCCCTCTTCTGCCTGTGCTATTTCAAAGAAACGTAGGAAGGAAGGAACCTCTGAGGCAGCACTTAACTTCTGTGGTCTTGAGTAATCCCAAGTCAGCATTGAGGAGAAGGGTGTCGGACAACTCTCAATTAAAATATAGATCTATAATTTACTAATATTTTGACATTCGGCAGGTAATTTATGAGACAACCCAAAACTGCTCAACTGTTTCTCAAATTCACTGGCTTTATATTATGTTTTACATCTGGGGCCCTGTGGCTTGTCAGTGGCCTTCATAAATGTGAGGCCCAGAATGAAACATGTGACTTCAGATCTCATTGGACTAGGACTGGGACTCTTGTTGAACTTGGTCTGAGAACTGCAACTGTATCATTGCAGCCCAAGCAGGAGACTGCAGCTTCATGGTCAGATGTGCAGGATCTGGAGCAGTCCTGTCTCTGGCTCCATTATTTACTGTGTGACCTTTAGCAACTGATTTAACCTCTCCTTGCCTTAATTTCCTCATCAGTAAGATGAATATAGTAGTATCTGTCTAGACTGGTTAAAGGCATTAAACAAGTTAATATCTATAAAGTATCCAAACAAGACTGATTGATTTTGGATAGTGAGGAGTGCTATCAACAGAGAAACAGAATACTGCTGGAGTAGAAGAAGAGAGTGTTGGCTTGGGTGGTAAGGGAAAGCTCTTCTCTGATGACATTTAAGCTGAAATCTGAACAAAGAGAAAGAGATAACCCATGTAAATATTTTTGAGAAGGGCCATGCCAGACAGAGGGCAGAGTTAACACAAAAGGCACATACACTGGAAATGTCTAAGGAACAGAAAGAAGGTCACTGTGGTTGCATGGCATGGTAAGCAATAAAAGTCAGAGAGAGATCATGCAGGACTTTGTTGAACATGGCAAGGAGTTATTTTTTCCCCAACTGCAATGGGAAGTCACTGGAGGAATTTAAGCAAGAGAGTAACATGATCTGATTTACATTTTTAAAATATCACTCTGGCTGCTGTGTGGAGAATGGATTACAGAGGGAAAAACAAAAATAGGAAGACCATTTCAGAGGCTAGCACATGAATCCAGCAAGAAATAAAACTACTTTGAACTATGATACTAATAGTGAAGAGGGGCAGGAATGCCTCATTTAGGGTCCACTTTGCAGCAAAGCAGAAAGGACTTGTTGATAATATACTTATCTTCATAATATACCAATCTTTATAACAATTGAGGCTGAAAAAGATCAAATAACTCACCCAAAGTTACATATGGCAGAAATTTCATGGCTTACGGATGACAGTCAGGATTGAAGTCAAGTCCATCCGATCTGGTGACCAACCTCTTAACTATTGACATAGGCAACCGTTAACATATTACTTATTTATTCTAGTCTATCTACATCAGTCACTTAAGAGCTTGATCAGTGTATTCTTATATCTAACGTCTCTGACTTGGGCAAAGTCCAGTTCCTACATTTGCATGATTGAATACTGGACAATGGATTGGATGAATTCACCTATGTAAATCATTCCCTCTTTGACATTCTTCTAGTGGTTAGTCTTATTCAAATGTCAGTATCCAGATTGGCCAAATGTCCTCAAGTTGTCGAAAAACTCAAACAGGAGAAGTGGCAGGGAGGAGCAGAACCACAAGACTGGGGGTCAGAAGACCCAGTTTCTGTTCTCAGTTCTGTCATTAAAATGCTGCAGGACAAAGGAAATTCACCTCACATCCCTGAGCCTCAGTTTTTTAATCTATAAAATGAGTGCATTACAGGAAAATCTCTATGATCTCTTTCAGTTCTGACAATCGCTGATTCTCCAGCAGCAGGAAGAAAAGTTGGGGGTGACCTCACTTTTGGGGGACTTCCAATTATCTTCCAGATGCCATACTGAAAGGAGGAACAGTTCCATGGAACTTTATAAACAGCAAAACCTCTGAAAGCTATTACCTTGTATCACCATGATGTGGTCAACACAACTCCTTTGCCCTTCTGGGTCTTCAGGGCTATTCCTGGAAGGGCCAGCAGCTGAAAACATTACTTCTGGGAATTTAAGGAGTGGGAGCGCAGTGTTGGAACAGAATGATGCGAGAGTGAATGTTCCTGTCCTCCAGATGCCAAGGTGTACTTGCAAATGGTTAAGAAGTAACATTTCTACAGGCTTCATAAACAACACTGCCCTGTGACAGCTGACATCACATTTCAGCCTCATAATAAACCTTTATGGAAGGGAGGGTAGCTAAGGGGCAATGTATGTGATTTTAGAAAAGAAATGGGCTTCACATACACATACACACACACACACACACGCGTGCGCGCACAGCTTCACAGGAGCCGAAAACATTCTAAAATGGCTCCTACTGCCCTCAAGTTTTATTTACAGCATTAGTAGGAGTAGTAATTAGAACCATCTTTTGAAAGGAATGGAAGGAATCTTACCATGTCAACTCTCTTATCAGTAGCCCCATCTTCAAGGGAAGACAGAAATTCCATTAGAAATTGGCCCCCCGTCCACTCTCTTATCTTGCCCACCACCACTCCTCTCCACCTCACTTCAGGTCCTCTGTGCTCCAGCCACACCCAACAGTTCACACACACCCTGCACTCTTCCATGCCTCCATGTCTGTGCCTGCACTGTTTCTTCTGCCTTGAAAGCCATTTCCCCTCTTTTCTGGTAAACTACCGCTCATATTTTCCAGATACATAAAATGCCACCTTATGAGAAAATTTCCTTGATACCACCACCAGTGCCAGTAACTTCCTGTTCTACTTCTCCATGGCACCTTTGGACGTCTGTAGACTTACTGAAAATCCTTGAGATTACTGATTGATTCACCTGCCCTTACTCCTAGTAGACATGAGGTCCCCAAGGAGATAGACCATGATGAATTCATTTTTGTATCCCAGTACTTAGCCTAGCACCTGGCACACAGGAGACACTCAGGGAGTGCGCCTAGATGGATTCATGACTGGACGGATGGCAAACTGGCATGGAGACCTCTGAGTCATTCTTTATCCGGCAGAAGTTTGATACTAAGGAGTAAAAATAAGTAAAATAAGTAAATTAAGAGGATAGGTACTTGCCTTCAAGTATTGTAAAGACTTGGTTCTATCGCTTACATAGGAGTGAGAAGGGTGAAAAGAGGATAAGGTAAGCTCAAAAGCTCAGGGTGACAGGCAAAGGCAAATCTAAGTCCAGAGCACCCACAGGGATAGCCTCTGTACTAGTCCATTTTCACACTGCTATAAAGAAATACTTGAGAATACATAATTTATGAAGAAAAGAGGTTTAACTGACTCACAGTTCCACGTGGCTGGGGAGGCCTCAGGAAACTTACACTCATGGTGAAAGGAGAGGGCGAAGGAAGGCAGGAGACAGCAAGAACAAACAGGGAAAATGCCAAACATTTATCAAACAACTAGATCTCCTGAGAACTCCTTCACTACCACGAGAAAAGCAGTGGGGAAACAGCCCCCAGGATCCAATCATCTCAACCAGGTCCCTCCCTCAATATGTGTGGATTACAATTTGAGATGAGATTTGGGTGGGGAACGCAGATCCAAATCATATAAGCCTCTCTCAGGAAAGGGGACATAATGGTGTGATGGGCCCCATTTAACCTCAAAAGGGCTGGGATTACCTATAGTTAAAGATTTCTCCTGACCTCTCAATATAAATTAGTAAAATTGGCACTTATATCACATGATACAGAGATGACGCAGCACTTCAGCAAAGCTCTGAGGACAGAAATAACTGAATTATATGGCTCATTCACATCAAAATGAAAAACAACCTACACACTATAGAGAATGAAGAGATGAATCCTTATAAACATGTCCAGTTTTACTGGAAAAATTCAGAACATTGAGTATTAATTCTCCTAAAAGGATTTTACAACATCCACAACTATGGATGGCATCACTGGAGTCATAACGCATGTTGGTGAAAACCTGATGGTTTGTTTCCACAAGGGAATTTTCTCTTCCCTAAAATGAAATAGTATTGGTGTGAATTCTTCCATTTCCTGCTTTTATACTCTCCCTTATTCCATCCATGAGAGAAGGAATCACTTAGCTGGATCCATGAGACTTAAAAAATTCTATAATAGTATCCATGAGGCCATGTTAAATGGGAAGTGCGGCCACAGTCCTGAAGTGGAGTCCCTGAAAGCTTGGCATGTGTCTCTGCAATGGTTTGAATGTCCCCTTTGAAAGTCATATTGATATGAAAAAAAAAACTCAACATCACTGGTCATTAGAGAAATACATATCAAAACCACAATGAGATACCATCTCATACCAGTCAGAATAGCTATTAAAAAGTCAAAAAATAACAGATACTGGTGAGGTTGTGGAGAAAAAGGAAAGCTTACACACTGTTGATACAATGTCAGTGGGAGTGTAAAATAGCTCAGCCACTGTGGAAGACAGTGTGACAATTCCTCAAAGACCTAAAGACAGAAATACCACTTGACCCAGAAATCTCATTACTGGGTATATACCCAAAATAATATAAATTATTCTATTATAAGACACATGCACATGTATATTCACTGCAGCATTGTTCACAATAGCAAAGACATGGAATCAACCTAAATGTCCGTCAGTGATAGACTGAATAAAGAAAATACAGTACATATACAGCACGGATTATTATGCAGCCATGAAAAAGAAAAGATCATGTCCTTTGTAGGGAAATGGATGGAGCTGGAGATCATTATCCTTAGCAAACTAACACAGAAAAAGAAAATCAAATACTTCATGTTCCCACTTTTAAGTGGGGGCTAAAGAATGAGAACGCATGGATACATTGAGGAGAATAACACACACTGGGGCCTTTTGGAGGGTGGAGGGTTAAGGGTGGGAGGAGGAAGAGGATCAGGAAAAATAACTCATGGGTACTAGGCTTAATATGTGGGTGACGAAATAATCTGTACAACCAACCCCCATGACACAAGTTTGCCTATGTATCAAAACTGCATTTGTACCCTTGAACATAAAAGTTAAAAAAAAGTACAAAAGCTCAGCATATTAAAACAAAAAAATCATGTTAAAGTTTCATTGCCATTGTGATAGTATTAAGAGGTGAGACTTAAGATGTGATTAAGCCATGAGGGCTCTGCCCTCATGAATGGATTAATGCCATTGTCTTAGGAGGCACTTCTGATAGAAAGAAGCCCGGCCCCCTTTTGCCCTCTCTCACTCTTGTGCATGCCTTCTCACACCTTTGCACCCTTTGCCATGGGATGATGCAGCAAGAAGACCCTTACCAGATACTCAGAAGATATTGGCACCCTTGGACACTGCAGCCTCCAGAACCATGCACTGAATTAATCTCCGTTGATTATAAATCAAGTATTCCATTATAGCAGCAGAAAAGAACTAACACTCTACTTGAGCCACCTGTACTCAGCCCTGTGGGCTCTTTGAGTTCATGAATCAAGCTAATCAAGTGGAGCTTGCTTCAGCCAAGTACAGGTGGCTTCTTTTCTCTTTATCTCAGCTTCTTGACCTGCCAGTGGGTGGATAAGTCATTATTGTGCAGGTTCCAGGGTCTAGCCAGATTCCAACAAGAGGCAGGAGATCCCTGAACTTTGATTCAGTGTGACCAAAGCCAATACTGCACTCTTGCCCCAGGTGGTGATGTTCACTGGCACATTTATGTCTCCAGCATATACTTATCATTAGTCAAGATTCTTTTACTTACAATTTTAAGCCTACATGACAAAAATACCTAAAGTGTAGCTTCATTTAATGTTGGGTTTATTTTACTCTATGGAAAAATGAAATTCCCAACCTTTCTAAGGTAAATTCTTGTTTTCCTTCTGTGAAGGAGTCTGTGATACTTCCTATCATGGAAAAGCCTCAGAGAGATTTGCTATAGGAATGAAGTGGAATTGCACTATCATTCAACATGGGTGTATCTTCCACAGGGGACCCTTCTTATGTAGAGGTGTTCACGAAAGATGACTGTGAACACTGAATTAAGGAAATGCATTCATTGTCTGTCACTAGTAGTATCATTTAATATCAAATTCTTAATTCAAGTACATATTTACTCATTCAACAAATATTTCATTAGTATCTACAATGTGTCAAGTGATTGTGCCTTTGGCATCCAACACCTAAAATACAGTCTCATAGGGATGGAGGAAAACTGTTTAAAAAGCAGCCTCCCTCCCCTCAAGAAACTGTATCCTGCCCTTTATCTTCATTTCTGCCTCTCACTTAACACTTACTAACTTCTTGGAGGAGTTTACATTTGTTCTTTGCCTGGCTTCCCTGGTCCCAAATAGTAGATGATCTGTAAGCTAATATACTGAATCACTTTATATGACAAACGCTCTTAGTAATGCAAATTAGTAATGCAAATAATCACTCTATAATTCAGCCATGTTGAACATATGAATTTTCATAAAGTGGCCTACCCCAATAATAGAACAAAGAGTTTTTCCCAGGAATTAAAAAGGCAACCAGGGCATGCTGAAATGGCACCTGGATAATCAATTAGAACAGGTGGGATGTTGCTTATCTTCCTAAGGGTCCTTTCTCCCTGCTAACCTCTTCCTTCCTGTTTGCTTTTGATAGATGTTTAGGATTAGATAGGTAACTTGGGAACTATTCATGTGGAACTAGAGGTCAAAATTTATTGACACAGATCATTTAGTTGGATCATTTTATTGAACACAGATCATTTTATCTGTAGGGGTATATACTTCCCTACCAAAAAAACTGCATTTCATTTATCTCAATCAATTTGGAATATTAAATCAACTTGCACAGTTTTAACTGTAAAAAAATTTCCATTCAATTGTAAAGAAATACCTACTATATTCTTTTGATTCACAACACTGTTTTTTCTTACTTTGTATAATGTTCTCAAACCAAACCATCCAAACACCTCCTTGAAAGAAGGCGGTAGCTAGTAACATTTTAGCTTTAGAAACTTGCATGTAGCTACTTAAAACCTTGTAAATTTTTTCTCCTGTCCTTGAAATGCACCATATAAATATTGCATTTGATCCTTAACTTACACTTCATAAATAATTCATTTCAAAAATATTCCTCCATAAGGCTATCAGTTGCTGAGGTGTTCAGTTTTCGGGGAAAGCATTTATTTACTGCATGAGCCCAGGAAGGCTGGTAAAGGCTTGGCTAAAAGCTCCACATGGAGCAAATTATGGTAATTGTATTAATGCTCAAATCCAGGACGCTCAATGCTCAAATCTGCTAAAAGGTTTTGCACTATATTGCCCACATCTTGACAAGCAATGAGGCCACTGCAAATGTTTAACACTTCATAGAGAGGCTTCCGAGATTCATTCTTCATAGTTCCAAGAATTGCTGAAGAATGTCTAGAGGTAGCTTCCAGAGGAGTTTCTGAAAGTCACAACTGAGAATAAACAGCCTCTTCAATATCTTCTACTTTGGGTTCAGACTGAAACTACATGCTGAAGTCCCCAAAAGTGAAAATTAAAGGAAACATCACACAATTAATTTTGATGAATGGGTAAGTTTTAATTCATGTACAGCAATATTCTGCTTAATGATATGTCTCCTTAGGACAGTCATTAAAAATCCATTAACTTAACAGGGAAAAATCTAATAAAGTTACTCTGGAAATTTTCTGCTAGATTAACATTATGGACTTCTAATGAATATTTCTTATAGATACTGCTCTGTTAGCAGAGCTAATACACTAATTAAACATGTGTCATGTGTGAGGCAGGAAAGGAGCAGCAAAATATAAAAATAATCAGAAAATCAAAGTTGAAGTTGTACCCAATTGCCAAAGATAATGTTAAAGTCAGTAAATGTCATTACAGATTTTAAAAGTAAAGAATGCCAACCTACTAGTAACAAGCCTCTCAATATTTTAATCAAAAACTCATTGAGATATGAAAATATGCCATGCCTTGTGTTAGGACAGGAAATACAAAGAGCTCACAGTCTAGTGAGGAATCAAGACACATATACAGATAATCAATATATAAGCTAATAAAGCTATTTTCAACATATCAGGGAATATTCAGCAAAAAACAACTAATTTTTTGGAGGGCATATACATTTTACAAGTCACTTAAACAATGAGGTAACTGAAGCTGAAATTAGTGTTCCAGTAAAATACTGTTCCTTGTAGGTCCTCCCACTGGGAGAATTTCAATCCTGACTTACCATTTCTTGATTCCATGCCTGGTTAAACAAGATTACTAATCTCTCTGATTCTCATCTGTAAACATGTAACAATGCTTTTGTCAGTAGTTGTGAGAAATATATAAAACAAGGTACATGAAAGCACCGAGAAATGTGCTTGGGACACAGAAGATGCGCTTTACTACCCAAATACAAGGCCTTAGTCTGAGACCCTAAGGCCTTAGTTAGGAACCACTGACTCATGTTCCATTTTCTGTCTTATCCTAGATTTTCTAATTTTTAGCTTTTTAGCTTAATTTTTACCTATTCATAGCCTTGCCTTGTCTTGTGAACCTACTTTATGAAATTGTTTTCCTACCACTGACTGGAAGTTGTCCATAGATAGCCCTTTGAACATGCTATTCTCAAGCTGCTCCTTGCAAATAACTCAATTTCTTTTTCTTTTTTCCTTGAGACAGAGTTCCTCTCTGTCTGCTGCCCAGGCTGCAATGCAGTGGCACGATCTCAGCTCACTGCAACCTCCTCCGCCTCCCAGGCTCAAGCAATCCTCCCACCTCAACCTCCAGAGTAGCTGAGACAATAGACATGTGCCACCAGGCCAGGCTAACATTTGTAATGTTTTTGTAGAGACGGGGTTTTGCCATGTTGCCCAGGCTAGTCCCGAACTCCTGGGCTCAAGCAATCTGCCTGCCTCAGCTCCCAAATTGCTAGGATTACAGGTGTAAGACAGTCCAATTTCTGGTTCTATATTTCAATGCAGATTTTCATAGCATGTGTCTCCACTCAGTTCATAAAAATCCTAAGGCAAGAGCCTACAAGTCATGGCATACCCATCATAATTAACTTATAAGTCTTGGGAAAAGTGGACTTTATTCCTGTATTTTCATGCATACAAAAATAAGAAACATATAAACCACAATAACAACAAACCCACCAAGATACTCCAATGCACATAATCACTCTACAGATGTTTTATTCTTTTACCTATTTTGCTGTAATTATCTGCAACGAAGTCTTCCAAACCAACCATTTTCCAGAAACTGTCGTCCCAGCCTTTCTCTGCTGAGTAGGTCCACTTACACACCAGAGAGCAGAGAGACCTAAGAAAATAGGAGAGATACAGAACCAATAGTATGCATGAGGCTTCCTTTATATTTTGCAAAATACCCATCCAGACGTCTGCAGAGGTATTAAAGAAGTGGAATAAACCAATGTATATAATGACACATCCCTGCTTAGGTAAAAAGTCTCCACGGATACCTTTTAATTATGGATAGTATCTTCCTTCACTTTCAAAAGTCTCAGCCCTGGCTGGGCACGGTGGCACACACCTGTAATCCCAGCACTTTGGGAGGCTGAGGCAGGTGGATCACTTGAGGTCAGGAGTTCGAGACCAACCTCACCAACATGGTGAAAACTGTCCCTACTAAAAATACAAAATTAGACAGGCATGGTGGCAGGCACCTGTAGTTCCAGATACTTAAGAGGCTGAGGCAGGAGAATCACTTGAACCCAAGAGGCAGATATTGCAGTGAGCCAAGATTATACCACTGCACTCTAGCCTGGGCAACAGAGTGAGACTATCTCAAAAAAAGAAAAAAAAAGTTGCAGTCCTTTATCTGGATCCTGACGAAACAAACTGTATATGATTATTTGTATTTATATCTATATTTATATGACATTTGTGAGATAATTAGAAATTACAATCTTGCTATTTGATAAAAATTTATTATGAAATTTTAGATATAATATTGGTAGTTGTGGTTATGTTAATTAAAGGCTCCTTATCATTTAGATATACATACTGAAAATGTTTGTATAAGATGATATAGTGTCTGGAATGTGCTTTAAATAACATGAGAAAGGGAAGTAAATGGCATGTGGCTAAGGGCAGGATTGGTCATGGGTGGTTGTTGGGACTGAGTGATCGGTTCATGAGTGTTAATTATACTACTCTCTCTACATGTTCAAAAGTTTCTATGATTTAAAAAAAAGTTTTTAAAGTGCCTGGTGGAGATAATAAATGACATGGTCATCCGAGTCTAAAGAAATATTTAATAGGAGAAATATTTGAAGATATTTTCCTTTCCAGCTTCATTTGAAGATGTTTTCCTTTCCAGCTTCATTTATCATCAATCACTCTTAATATTCCATAGTGTAATAATAAAAAGTCATTTGCAGTTCTCTGAAGAAAGTCACATTCTTGCATACTTCAGAGCATTTGCCCTACCCACTTCTGTTGGAAAACTCATCCCAGCTTCTTCACTATGATAATTCAAACTCTTACTTTAGCCTAGGCTGAGATCCCAGTTCTAGGTTAGGCATTCCTCTTCTGATTTCCCAGAGCATGGAGCATGTCTTCTACCACAGCCCTTATCACACTGGGTAAGTAACTGCTTCTTTTTGTCATTCCTCTATAGTCCTATTGCCTTCTAATCTGTTCTCCATATTGTACCCAGGGCAAACTTTATAAAATAAAATCTTTTATATCAATCTCTGATTTAAGATCCTTCAACTGCTACTCACTAACTTCAGGACGAAGTCCAGTGCATAGCAGGGCTTAAAGGACCCTTTGTGATATGGCTGTGCCCATCTCCACAGTCACTCCATTCAGGCCATTTCCACCCTTGCCTTCTCACTGTGCAATACTGAATTATTTGGAGTTTGCTATAGTGAGCCTTGATTTCCCATTTCCCTGTGCACTGAACCCTTTGCTTCATTCTTCCTGGAATAGTCATCCCCATTACGCACCTAACTCTTAGTTAGCTTTCACGACTCAGCTCAGATGGTTCTTTTTCAGGAAGGTGCAGTGAAGGGCAGACTGAGTGAAAAGCTTCTTCCCAAGTTCCAATCTGGACATACCCTTATCATAATTTACCACAGTAGCTGTCTTTGCCTATTCATGTTACCATCTCTCCCACTAAACCGGCAACTCCATCAGCACAGAATCAGCCTTACTCTTCTGTGTATCACAAATACCTCATTCACATTCAGGATTAAAACAAGCCACAATGAATACTGACTGAATAGAAACACTAAAGAATGAATGATTTGTCTACCACATGGTAGGTAAATGGTAAAACTGGGAGCTCATGCAATTTTAAAGACAACTCAAAGGGTAATAGTCTAGGTATATCTCATTCAGTCATTCACATAAATTCATGTATTCACTCACTCAATAAATGTTTAGTATTCAGTTACTATGATCCTGGCACTATGCTAGGACCCAGGAAACTAGTGATATGAAAAATATCTAGTCCTTTGCTGTCACAGAAGCTGGAAGTTTAACTGGGGAGACAGAAACTGATGAAACAATCACAGCTAAAATCATGTACTAACAAATAGCCATAAATACTCTGAAGGAAGTAGAGGGAGAAATGAAAGACTTTAGCAGAAGAACCTGACATATCGGGTGGGAGACAGGGGAAGAAAATATCAAGGAGGGGTCCATAAAGGAGGTAGCACTGAGTGAAGCCTCAATGTCTTTTGAAAGTCAACAAATGTCACTTATCAGTAATGATTTTTTTAGATGTGGCATAGATCGCAGAACATCCTGACCTATGCTAAGTGGCATGAATATACTGAAGGAATGCTAGCACCTGTAGAAACATGCTAAATTATTCACATTTTTCAACAATATACATTGTCAATAAATAGAGAAGGCAGCCCACCTATGTAACATGTTCTGAAGAGTACATAATAGGCTAACACCTCCTGGCATGACATCTGAAATTCTAACTTTTGGGGCGGTCTGATAGCTCCCTGCCAAGAGTAATATTAGGGAGCAAAAGGTGGCATAGAAGGATTGTTTCCAATGATCTAATCACATAGGGTAACTCCTCAATCCCAGATGCTTCTATTCTTATCTGTAGACAACTGTGCTTCTACTTTGACTTTTCCTTCCTTCCTTCTTAATGGATTATTACTCCTTTTTTGATTTGTTTAAGTTTTTAATGACTTTTTATTTTATTTATTTTACTTTAGGTTCAAACTATATCTGGCATTTCTTCCCATGTTATCCCTCCCCACCCTCCCACTCCCCACTGTCTCTCCCCTACCCCCCTCAACTGTCCCCAGTGTGTGATGCTCCTCTCCCTGAGTCCACATGTTCTCATTGTTCAACACCCACCTATGAATGAGAACATGCAGTGTTTGGCTTTCTGTTCTTGTGTCAGTTTGCTGAGAATGATGGTTTCCAGACTCATTCAAGTCTCTACAAATGACACGAACTCATCATTTTTTATGGCTGCATAGTATTCATGGTGTATATGTACCACATTTTCTTTGTGCAGTCTATCATTGATGGGCATTTGGGTTGGTTCCAGGTCTTTGCTATTGTACACAGGTCTGCAATGAACATACATGTGCATGTGTCTTTATAGTAGAACGATTTATGGTTCTTTGGGTATATACCCAATAATGGGATTGCTAGGTCAAATGGAACTTCTATTTCTAGATCCTTAAGGAATCGCCACACTGTCTTCCACAATGGTTGAACTAATTTACACTCCCACTAACTGTGTAAGAGTGTGCCTATTTCTCCACATCCTCTCCAGCATCTGTTGTCTCCAGATTTTTTAATGATTGCCATTCTAACTGGCATGAGATGGTATCTCAATGTAGTTTTGATTTGCATTTCTCTAATGACCAGTGATGATGAGCATTTTTTCATGTTTGTTGGCCTCAAATAAATCTTCTTTTGAAAAGTGTCTGTTCATATCCTTTGCCCACTTTTGAATGGGGTTGTTTTTTTCTTGTATATCTGTTTTAGTTCTTTGTAGATTCTGGATGTTAGCCCTTTGTCAGATGGGTAGACTACAAAATTTTTTGCCGATTCTGTTGGTTGCTAGTTCACTCTAATGATGGTTTCTTTTGCTGTACAGAAGCTCTGAATTTTAATCAGATATCATTTGCCTATCTTGGCTTTTATTGCCATTGCTTTTGGTGTTTTAGTCATGAAGTCCTTGCCTATTCCTATGTCCTGGATGGTTTTGCCTACGTTTTTTTCTAGTGTTTTTATGGTATTAGGTTTTATGTTTAAATATTTAATCCATCTGGAGTTAATTTTAGTGTAAGGTGACAGGTAGGGGTCTGCTTTCTGCACATTGCTAGCCAGTTTCCCCAACACCATTTATTAAACATGGAATCCTTTCCCCATTGCTTTTTTTTGTCAGGTTTGTCAAAGATCAGACGGTTGTAGATGTGTGGTGTTGCTTCTGGGGCCTCTGTTCTGTTCCATTTGTCTGTGTTTCTGTTTTGGGACCAGTACCATGCTGTTTTGATTACTGTAGTCTTGTAGTATAGTTTGAAGTCCAGCAGCATGACGCCTCTGGCTTTGTTCTTTTTGCTTAGGATTGTCTTGGCTATGTGGGCTCTCTTGTGAAGTTTAAAGTGGTTTTTTCCAGTTCTGTGAAGAAGGTCATTGGTAGCTTGATGGGGACAGCATTGAATCAATAGATTACTTTGGGCAGTATGGCCATTTTCATGATATTAATTCTTCCTAACCATGAGCATGGAATGTTTTTCCATCTGTTTGTGTCCTCTCTTATTTTCTTGAACAGTGGTTTGTAGTTCTCCTTGAAGAGGTCCTTTACAACCTTTGTTAATTATATTCCTATTTTATTCTCTTTGTAGCAATTGTGAATGGGAGCTCTTGATTTGGCTGTTTGTCTGTTATTGGTATATAGGAATGCTTGTGATTTCTGCACACTGATTTTGTATCCTGAGACTCTGCTGAAGTTGCTTATCAGTTTGAGAAGATTTTGGGCTGAGACAATGGGGTCTTCTAGATATACAACCATGTCATCTACAAATAGTGACAGTTTGACTTCCTCCTTTCCTAATTGAATACCCTTTATTTCTTTTTCTTGCCTGATTGCTCTGGCTAGAACTTCCAATACTATATTGAATAGGAGTGGTGAGAGAAGGTATCCTTGTCTAGTGCCAGATTTCAAACGGAATTCTTCCAGCTTTTGCCCATTCAGTATGATATTGGCTGTAGGTTTGTCATAAATGGCTTTTATCATTTTATGATACATTCTGTCAATACCTAGTTTATTGAGAGTTTTTAGCATGAAGGGCTGTTGAATTTTGTCGAAGGCTTTCTCTGCATCTATTGAAATAATCATGTGGTTTTTATCTTTGGTTCCGTTTATGATGGATTACGTTTATGGATTTGTGCATGTTGAACAAGGCTTGCATCCCTGGGATCAAGCCTACTTGATTGTGATGGATAAGCTTTTTGATGTGCTGTTGCAATCAGTTTGCCAGCATTTTATTGAAGATTTTTGCATCAACGTTCATCATGGATATTGGCCTGAAGTTTTCTCCTTTTACCTGTACTTGTCTGCTTGGTAAACTCCAACTCATCCTTATGGTCCAGTTCCAATGTCAGCTCCTCTGTGAAAGTTTCTGTATGACCTCATGGCTCTCTCTCTTGAGGGACCATTGTAAGTTTAAAATATTGCACTGTATTTCTCAACAGCTGATAAAGGTTGAGTTCATGGCCCCAAGTCTTCATCTCTCCACATACCCACACTCTTTGCCACGTAACTTTGTAGTACTATATCCTCCTCCTCCTGTCCCCCACACTGTAGGCAGGGCTTCCTTTCCTACCTCTAGACTTCTGATTCTGTCACATGACTGAATTTAGCCAAAATAAGGAAGCAGAAGTAACTGCATGCCAGTTCCCAGTCTAAGCCTTGAGAGATTCTGTGTGTTTCTGCTTGTCGTCTTATACCTCTGGCACTGCCACGAGATCATTCTAGGCTAGTCCGCTCATCCCATGAAGAGGATAAGAGAAACATGGAGCAGGGCAATAACCAGCTGAGCTCAATCTGGATCAGATACCCCCAGGTTGTCTTGGATCAACTTGGATCAGTCAGCCAAGACCCCAGTGAGTAAGTCCGTCTGAGACCAGAAGAATCACCCAGCACAGCAGCTTAAATGAGCTGTTCATGAGTCAAATAAATGATTACTGTAGTAAACGAACAAGCACTGGTTGTGATTCATAATACAGCAATAGTTAAAAAACTCAACACTTCAGAGCATAACTAAGCTTTTCCAAGCAGATATTTTTTTCTCCAATAAAGGGAAAGTTACAGATGTCTTGGTCTTTACAAGAAGTTAAAATAAGAGAGTATGTCTGGAGTGAAGATGATTACAGAAGTTTTATGTTTACAGATGCCTCTGGCAACTGCCTCCTTCATCAGGATTATTCAAACAACTTAGGGTCCAATTCATTGAGTCTCTTTAAATCAAACTGGTGGGTAATACGGACATGCAGCAGATCTGGTAAAGTTTAGTGAGTACAATTGAAGACACACGTTCTCCAAAACTCTCCAGGAGAGAGAGAAAATATAGGACTCTGTTTATATTGTTTGTGGGTAAAGGCAAGGTACTAGTAGCAGAACAAAGGGCTTACCCCTCCCTGAGGCTTCTATTAAGACTGTTTTGTTATTTCCTGATGTGTTTTAGTGGGCAACTTGCCCTCTTT
This sequence comes from Plecturocebus donacophilus, assembly GCA_004027715.1. Lineage (NCBI taxonomy): Eukaryota > Metazoa > Chordata > Mammalia > Primates > Pitheciidae > Plecturocebus > Plecturocebus donacophilus. The sequence goes on from PVKP010002199.1 coordinate 110,111, forward strand.
GGATAATTATTCACCTTTAGGCAAGTTGTACCTACTAGTCACCCCCACCCAAAGGTCTGTAAAATTAGAATTAGAGATAGGGGCCTTACAAAGTTGGGGCTACACTGGCAGTCTGAGTTGCTTCTAAGATTGGCAGCCAGAGAGAAGTGCTGGTTTCACCAAGGGTACTCTAAGAGGAAAGAAGGGGCCACTCACTGTTGGCTGGTTGATTCACTACCAGCTCAAATGGCAGGGCAGAAACTCCTGTAGCTTTCACTGCTTTCAGATTTGTTAATGCAGAATAGATTCTAAAAACCTATATGATAGTCAAAAGAGCATTTATCAATGGGCAAGCAAAACAAAAACAGTAACTAACTTAATGAAACTAGTTCACCTGAGAGATCACATAGAACTTCTATAAAAGGCAAGTTCCACTGAAGTAGAAATGATGAAAAATATGGTAAAATATTTCAGTGATGAAAACAATGAGAAATCAGAAGAATGCAAAAAATATTTTCTGGAAGTATAAACAGTGATTTTAAGTTTAAATTTAAAGTTTAAAATTTCCACAGAAGAGCTAAAAAGTCACTGACACTGAAGAAAATCAAATTAATGCTCTGGTGGACCAGGTAAATGAAATATCTCACTACAAGTAGCAAAGATACAAGGAGACTAAAATAATGATGGAAGAGATAAGAGGCTTAGAGGACAGATTCCAGCAGCCTAACATGAGAATAACAGAAATTCCAGAACAGATTTTTTTAAGAGAGAGAAAAGGGAAAAAAGCAAAGAAAAGAACAGATGAAGGAGATATTGTAATTAAATGAATACAGTGCTAAGTATTTTATTATACTGAACTGAAGTAAGATTTAAGCCCACAGATTAAAAGTCTCATTAAGATCAGGAAGTAAATCCAGGAAACACTTGAATTTCAAGAGTAAACAGAAAATTATATAAGCTTCCAGACAGAAAGAATAGATTACTTAAAAAGGATTCAGACAAGCTAAGGGAATTCTCATCTACAACTCTGGAATGTAGAAGACACTAGAATAATGTACAAACTATTAAGAGAAATGGATTGAAGAATCCTACACCCAGACAAAATATTATTCAGCTGTCAGGGGGAAAAGAAAAACATTTTCAACACGCAAGTATTTAAAAAGTAAACTTCCCATAAGCACTCTATGAGGACAATACTCGAGAAAGAGCATAACCAAGTAACAATCGATACAGAGCAGCTTTCTCGAAACAGTAGAAATCAAAGACTAGTTGTGTGTGTCTCTTTCATGCATGTATGTGCATAATATACTTAACCACATACATATATGCATAAAAATACATGCATACACATATATAAATCTAAGTGGATAATAGTAGTGTAAGCAGGAATTTGTAATATTGAGTTCCTTAAAAAACAATAGGCATACTATTCTACCTAAGAAAATCCCCTAAAAAACAAAAAACATAGTAACAGCCTGGAATTGAAAATAAATATTAAGTAAGCAAATATTAAGAGACTAGAGAAGGGGTACACAAAAGCTTTCCTCGAAATACATTACATGTTTAGGCAGAACGTAAGTTTATTGTTGCTTGTAAGGAATAAGAATGTAACCACTAGTAGAAACAAAAAACTTAGTAGAACTCTCAGAGTAACAAGGAATAAAAGGGAATAAAGCCAAAATTAACAAGCCAATGAAACTAATAAACTACACAAAACAAAAAGAAAAGAGAATGGGGAGTGATGTAAAATAAATAGAAAACAAAGTAAGATAGAAGAAATAAAGTCAATTATATCAGTATTTCATCAAATGTGAATGGTCTGAATTCCACAACCAGTTAAAAGAATAATCTTACTGTGGTTAAAATAAAGGTAAACTTTGTTTATAATTCAGATTTTTTAAAATGTGATACAATTTTCTCTCAAAAATGTTTTACCAAAAAATAAATACAAAAAAAATTTTTAATGACAATATAAGTATCGAAGTAGAATCAAGATTAAAAATGTTAAACAAGGAAAAGAATATTTCACAATGACAAAATGGTCCATCCAAGAAAACTACCATTCATAATATGTTATGAACCAAACAATGAAGTATGAAATACAGGAAACAAGAGCTTCTAAAATTTAAAAAGCATTTGAAAAAATAATTCTATTTAAAGATTTTATTTAAAGTGTGTTCCAATAACAGAAATGGGCTTCAGAAGGTGGGTGATAAGGAACTTTTTTGAGTTAAAAGAACATGAACATGTTCTAGCCCAATGCAAAGAAACTAAGAACGTTGAAAAAAGGTTTAACAAAATCCTAACTAGAATAGACAATTTAGAAACAAATATAGAAACGAATATAAGGGAATTATTGGAACTGAAGAACACAATAAGAGAACTTCGTGAAGTATGCACAGGTTTTAACAATCGAATTGATCAAGCAGAAGAAAAGATATCAGAGATCGAAGGCCTACTTAATGAAACGAAATGGGAAGACAAGATTTGAGAACAAAGAGTAAAAAGGAATGAGCAAAGTCTCCAGGAAATATGGGACTATGTGAAAAGACCTAATTTATGATTGATCGGTGTACCTGAATATCATGAAGAGAATGAATCTAAGTTGGAAAATATTTTTCAGGATATTATTCAGGAAAACCTTCCTAACCTAGTAAGGCAGGATAATATTCAACTCCAGGTAATCCAGAGAACACCACAAAGATACTCCTCAAGTAGACCAACTCCAAGACATATAAGTGCTAGATTTACTAGGGTTGAAATAAAGGAGAAAATTTTAAGGGCAGCTAGAGAGAAAGGTCAGATTACCTATAAAGGGAAGCCTATCAGACTCACAGCAGACCTCTCAGCAGAAACCCCACAATCTAGAAGAGAGTGGGGGTCAATATTCAATATCCTTAAAGAAAAGAATTTTCAAACCAGAATCATATATCCTGCCAAACTAAGTTTTAAAAACGAAGGTAAAATAAAATTTTTCATGAACAAGCAAGCACTCAGAGATTTCAACACCACCAGGCTTGTTTTACAAGATCTTCTGAAAGAAGCACTACAAACAGAAAGCAATAACCAGTATCAGTTATCTCAAAATAATTTTTATCTCAGAAATTCACCAAAATGTAAAGAGTATCTCCATAATGAAGAATTTACATCAACTAACGGGCAAAAAACCCATTTAGCATTAAATTACAATACTGAACTCACAAATAATAATTCTAAATTTAAATAGATACAATGTCTTAATCAAAGTCACAGACAGGCAAATTGAATAAAAAGTTAAAATCCATTGGTACATAGTATCCAGATCCAACTCGCAATGATACACAAATACTTAAAATAAACGGATGGAGGAAGATTTACTAATTAAATGAAGAGAAAAAAAAAGGCAGGAGTTGTATGTAACTCTTGTCTCTGATAAAATAGACTTTAATAGTAATAAAGACTAAAAGAAACAAAGAAGGACATTACATAATGGTAGAAGGATCAATGTAACAACAGAAGTTAATAATTATAAATACATATGTATCTAATATAGGAGCACCCAGATACATAAGACAAGTTTTTATTGACTTACAAAGAGATTTGGACTCCCGCACAATAATGGTGGGAGATTTTGACATCGCATTGTTAATTTATAATACACTCATTCTGAAAGTGACTATATAACAGAAAGTGAATTACTCTTTAGTATTTACATAGTATCTCACAGATCTAAATGAAATATTGGTTGACTGTTATTTTCTTCCTATATTCCTTTCTGTCTCTGTTGTTAAGTATAATTGACGGCATAAAAGAGGTTTTTGATATATTCCAGCCTGGGCAATAGAGCAATAATTCTGTCCTCTCTCTCACTTTTTCTTTCTCTTTCTTTTTTTCTCAAAAAAAAAAAAAAATTCTAGTTAACATCTTTTAACTAGATAAAATAATAACTAGGATTTGTTTATTCTGGTGAGCTATATAGCTAAAAACTATAAAATTATAAAGTGTTTTGCCTGTGGTCACATCTGGCTCACCATCTGTTTAAAAAAAAAAAAGATTTTATTGTACTTTCAGAATGTGAAGCATATAAACTATAAGAGTAATAACAGCCATTATTATTGCTACTGAGGAATTAAAGGGTATTAATACAATCAACAAACTCAATTCTATATATTCACATAGGAGAAGGGAGAAGAGTATTTTATAATTCAAGCAGAAACTATATGGGATAAAGATACCAGATGGAAATGTGAATGTCCACAATGGAATGAAGAGTATCAGAACTGCTAAATATGTGAGTAAATATAAGAGACACAAATTTTTCATTTTTAAATTTCTTTAAAAAATAATTGGCCTTACATCTTTTTACGACCCAACCCATGAACAAAACATATGACAATAATAGCACAAAACACAGGAAGATATGAAAGTATATTATACATAATGAGGCATAAAATTATTTTAAGGTCGACTGTGATAAGTGAAAGATGCATTAAAAACTGGCAAAAAAGAGGTAAAACTAGAAGAAAATTTTGGAGATAAAATGGAATACTAAAAAACATTTAATAATCTGGAGAAGACCAGAAAAGGGAAGAATTATATAGAATATATGGAACACAGAAAAAGAAAATAGATTAAAACCCAACCATTAAATGTAAATGACCTAAAATCTCTAATGCAAAGGCAGAGATCATAAAACTGAATAAAAATAAACCCAACTATATGGAATTTAAAAGGAACTTACTTTATTTTTCAGAGAGGTCTCACTATGTTGCACAGGCTGCGGTGCACTGGCATGATGAGAGCTCACTGCAGCCTTTAACTCCTGAGCTTAAGGAATCCTCCCACTTCAGTCTCCCAAGTAGCTGAGACTATTAGCACACACCACCATGCACAGATAACTTTTTATTTTTTTAATTTTTAGAGTTGGGGGTCTCACTATGTTGCCGAGGCTGGTCTCTATTTCCTGGCCTCAAGCAAACCTCTTGCTTCAGTTTTGTGAGTAGCTGGAATTACAGGTGTAAGGTGAGCTACAATGCCTGGGTAAAGAAAAAACCAAACAACAACAACAACAAAAACTTATTTTCAATATAAAAACACAAGATAAAAAGTAAAAAGATGCAAAAATATGGCATGCAGATGCTAATAATTAATAAGCTGAGGTGGCTATATTAATATCAAAGTAAACTTCAGAACAAGAAATGTTACCAGGAATAAACAGGTAAATTACATATTAAGAAAGGGGTCAATTCACAAAAAAAGACTCAGATTCAAGAAGAAATCATAATTTTTAGAATGGCAACTTGAACTCAGCTAAAATTAGATCTTTTCCCCTTTTGTTTTGGCCTAGCACTAGCAAACATGTCATGCGAAAACTGTACATGAAATCAAGGATTCATGACAGAATGTGGTCATCTAAAGCTTCCCTTGTTGTATAGGTTTGCCTGAAATGCTGGTGGTCTCAGCAGCCCTTGGTGATAAAAGGATATGGCAGACTGAAGGAGTCCAGAACCGTGGACTATTTTAGCCATGAGTGTGTATGAGTGGAGAAGACAGGCACTGAAGGATCTATCTCATTATCATAAAAGAATATTATTATTTTATTTGATTTGATTTCTTGATGCTCTATCTGGCCTTCTGGAAATTTCAGTATACAAGGTCAGGCCACAACCTCCCACTGCAGGGTCCATATCTGCTTTATTCATCCAATTATACCAGCCCCAAGCACAGTGCTATTCTGGCAAATTTTGAGAGCTCAATGCATGTTACTTAAGTGAATGAATAAAAACCTTCAGGTCTTAGTTACAGAAGGAGGCTTTCAGGTTTCTAATCACTTTTTAATTGCTTCTACTATAAAGCCTAGATCTTTAGATACTGCTCTGTGTGCAGGCTGGAGAAGAGACAAAAGTTAGATTCCTGGAGCAGCCAGAGGCAGCAGCGAGTAGAGCACTGGGTGCCTTGCATAGACTATCCACCTCAGTGGAATCAGGACAGCCTTCTGACAATGCTCTCCTGGTTTTGCCTACCCCACATTCCTCCCATCACCTACTGCCCAAGACACAAAAGCATGCCAGATCTCTAGCAGACCTTCTTTCCTATTTCAAAAAGTACAAAAACAAAAAGAGGCTTCTGGTTAAAGATGCCATATTGACTACACATGTTAACCTCTGCGCCCTTTAAAAATTCCAACAAAATGGCTGTACAAGAATGTTTCAAAGAGGCAAAAACCCACAATGAGAACAGGAAAGAAGATCACAGCATCAAAAATCTAAAAGCCAAAAAACATGATAGTAGTAACTCTCTTGGTAGACTTTAGAAAGATAAAACCTAAACAACAGCAGCAAAAACTCAGAAGCAAAATGATTACCCTCCAGAGACCCCAAAAGTTCAGTGGGTGGTGGCACTCACTACTCCTAAAAGTGAGGATAAAACTGAGGCTAAAAACAGCGGAATGACGCTGCGTGCAGTAGCTGATGCCTGTAATTCCAGCACTTTGGGAGGCCAAGGCAGACAGATCACGAGATCAAGAGATCGAGATCATCTTGCCCAACATGGTGAAACCCCGTCTCTACTAAAAATACAAAAATTAGTCAGGTGTGGTGGTGTGCACCTGTAGTCCCAGCTACTCGGGAGTCTGAGACGGAGAATCGCTTGACCTGGGAGGCGGAGGTTGCAGTGAGCCAAAATTGCACTGCTGCACTCCAGCCTGGCAACAGAGCGAGACTCCATCTCAAAAAAAAAAACCAAAGCAAAACAAAAACAAAACAGCAGGATGGTTTGAAAAGTATGTTCAGGAAGTAATAAGATCTCATGTGACCTCACTATGAGCAACCAGGGTACTACTTCTCCCACACAATAGAAGAAGAGGACTAAAGTCCACTGTATTAATCCATTTTCATGCTGCTGATAAAGACATGCCTGAGACTGGGTAATCCATAAAGAAAGAAAAAAAGGTTTAATGAATTCACAGTTCCAAATGGCTGGGTAGTCCCCACAATCATAGCAGAAAGTGAAAGGCACGTCTTACATGGCAGCAGACAAGAGAGAATGAGAACTAAGTGAAAGGGGTTTCCCCTTATAAAACCATCAGATCTCATGAGACTTATTCACTACTATAAGAACAGTAGAAGGAGAAACTGCCCCCATGATTCAATTAACTCCCCCTGGCTCCCTCCCATAACACACGGGAATTACCAGAACTACAATTCAAGATGAGTTTGGGTGGGGACACAGCCAAACCATATCATCCAACCTCAGAGAGGGTGGGGTAAAAGGCCCAGGTAAGGGTAGAATATCTTGACAAAAACAGACTGATTCAGCATCTGCCTTTTTTTCAGGCCAGCCCTCAAGTGCCTTTTCCCAACTTAGCTCCCAGAGCTCTGGCTGCTAGGTTCACACCCTGAAGATTTATTCTGGGGGAATCTGACCAGAAAAAGGAAAAGATATAAAGCTAATTGGGAGAGGAGAAAGTATAGAGAAAATAGCCCAGCCAGGTCACTCTAACCTTAGGAGGATTAAAATGAGGGAATGTAAGTAAAGCTCATTTGTTATGACAAATAAGTAGTAGCTACTATAATCAGCATCTTTATTTTTATCACCTTCATTTTCAATCAGGAAATAGTTACTGAAGGTATTTCCCTCTATATACATATCAGAGTTTTCCTAGGCAGGTAAGAGCCTCCAGACTCTATCAGAAACAAAGCAAAAGGGTCACCAAAATCCCAGCCAGAGACCATGAAGCAGCCTCAGCACAAACAAGGACTTTTTATTCTCTGCTTTCACTCAGAGCAAGGCGCACATCAAAAGCCTGCTGAGTTCCAGGGGCCTGATGATTCTCATGCATTTCTCCACCAACATTTTATAAAAATGAAGTCGGCACTGCTGTATTATTTATATGCAGCTCACTGTACTGACATTGCCAGGCCCCCACTTTCAAGGGAAACCTTTTGTTCTCTGCTTAGGGAAGTCTGAACCTGGAGAGTCTCAATCGAACCAGCTAGTGAAGAACAGAATAATTAAGGGCTGAGAGTGGGGATAAATTATCAAGATATTCCTGGCTGCAGCCTTTGGTACATCACAGGCCTCTGATGGTTCTGCTTTTCTAAGCCATGCAACAGACTGAATTACCAGCCCTGAAGATAGAGCTCTTGAGGAGATAAAATAATTCGGATTGGATTGCTAATTGTATCAACAAAGAGACCAAGAGGGCCTTAATTTCTGAAGAAATACCACTGCACCAATCAGAGTGGCGTCTGTTAAAGAGCTGTCAGATTTCAGGCCTGTGACTATTGGCTCTGTACTTCATCAAGGCTTGCTGACAGGCCCCTGACAGGCCGAAATAATATATGTAATGATACAACACAGGGCAATATTAAATTGCCTTTTCAGTTAGACTTGCCGATAACATGATTCAAATGTGGCCATGACAATATGGGGAGCATGAAAGAACTGAATAAATAATCAAGTTGAGGGAATTTTCCCATGCTCCCAAAAGAAAGAGATCTAAGAGTCAGAAAACAAAAGATCTTAAAGTCGCCACCAAAATATTCCAAGATTGCAATGAAGCCCCTGTATTCACGAATTTTGATCTGTCCCCTAAAAATCAGGATGGTATTAATTAGAGGCAATATGAGAGAAAGGAGAAAAATGAGGGAGGAAAGGAAAGAAAACAAGTGACAGCTTATTTAGTCCCTATTATATGCCAGGCCATTATGCATAGGAATTTTATGTAGGTTACTGAATGTCACAACAAACTTGTGAGGATACTATTATTAGTATTTCCATTTGACAGAAGAGAATACTGAGGCTCAGTAGGTTGAGTAAGTCATTGGAGATTGTATCATTAGGAAACAGCAGGACAGAAGTTCAAAACCTGCCCTGATCAATTAAAAGTCTACGCTAGTTAACTACATGCTTATTCAGGCCCACTCAGGGGAAGATATTTATAAAGCATTGCAAAGGCCAGTTACTCCAAGTGAAAAAGTACAGTAATTTTGAGGTATTTGATTTCTCGTGTTTATCTTGTCTGTTATCTCCTTTTCTTAATTAAGGAAAATGTGAAAATAAAACAGATGGAAAAGCTCAAGAAACACAGAGCTGTAGGAAGCACAGAGACAGCCCCCTTAGGTTTGCTATGAGGATGTTCTGGTAAAAAAGAGTGTTTGGGAGGTGCGTGCCATAAGCAAGGACATAGGGACAACAATGAGATGTTCTCTCAAGATGGGAAAATGAAGTCTGGTTTTGAGAGTTCAGCTGTAAAGTCAATCCATAATGAACAAGAGTAAATTATCCAAAATTATAAAAAAACAAAAACAAAATAACAACAAAAAACAACGGCTTCCAGAACATTCAGAACTCACAGGAACCATACTGAAGGCATTCAGATGGTTGAAGAAAGAATGTGTCAGTTAGAAGGATGATTATGCTGCAGGAGACCAGAGAAAGAGGAAGAAGCAGAAGTGGAAGCAGAGCCAGGTGCCAGCAAGGAGGAGGAAGACTGCACCAGGTAGAAAGAACTGCATGTGCACAGGGCTGGGAGTGAGGCAGCATACAGACACATAAGTCTCAGCGAGAACCTTGCTGTGCGTACCTCAGAAGCTGAATGTTGCCCCAGCATAAGAAAAGGATCAAAAGAATCATTTCCCTCCTCCCTCTTTCTCTTTCTCCCTCCAAAAGTATTTATTAAGCTCTTACTATGTACCAGGCACAGATATTACCTCTTCCCTCATGGAGCTTGGAGTCTAGTAAAAGAGAAAAATCCATGAAGAGCTCATTCTAATAATTACTAGGAAGGGTAGGTATAATGGATTACTATGAAGGGTAAGTAAATATTATAGCCTGTCCATAGAGCTTATGGTATCAAAAGGACATGTAAAAAGATAGGGAGAGATCTATTAAAAGATACAAAATTACAGCTAGATGAGGAATAAATTCTAGTGTTCTATACCAGCAGTCCCCAAACTTTTAGACACTAGGGACCAGTCTCATGGAAGACAATTTTTCCATGGGTAGGGAGTCAGGAGGATGGTTTCAGGATGAAACTGTGCCACCTCATTAGGTTCTCATAAGAAGCATGCAACCTAGATCCCTTGTGTGAGCAGTTCACAATAGGGTTCGCATTCCTTTGAGAAGCTAATGCCACTGCTGATCTGACAGAAGGTGATGCTTATGTGGTAATGCTCATTAGCCCACCTAACAGGCTACAGACCAGTACCTGTATAATACATTATTGTTAACCCTAGTTATCCTACAGTGGTATAGAAAACTGTGGGGTTGGGGAGCCCTGTTCTATATCATTCAGTACGGTTCCTGTGAACTCTGAATGTTCTGGAAGCCATTGTTTTCTGTTGTTTTGTTTTGTTTTTGTTTTTTGAGATGCAGTCTTGTTCTGTTGCCCAGGCTGGAGTGCAGTAGCATGATGTTAGCTCACTGCAATCTCTACCTTCAGGGTTCAAGTGATTCTCCTGCCTCAGCCTTCTGAGTAGCTGGGACTACAGATGTGCACCACTACGCCCAGCTAATTTTTGTATTTTTAGTAGAGACGGGGTTTCACTACGTTGGTGAGGCTGGTCTCAAATTCCTGACTTTGTGATCCGCCAGCCACAGCCTACCAAAGTGCTGGGATTACAAGTATGAGCCACTGCACCTGGCCTATTTTTGTTTTTTTAAATAATTTTGGATATTTTACTCTTGCTTATTATGGATTGACTTTACAGCTGAACTCTCAAATCCAGACTTCATTTTCCCATCTTGAGAGAACATCTCATTGTTGTTCCTATGTCCTTGCCAATGGTATGCATCCCCTGAACACCACTCAGCTCCAGCTGTGCAGCCGGATTCCTAACAGGCTACAGACCAGTACCTGTATAATACATTATTGTTAACCCTAGTCATCCTATGGTGGTATAGAACTCGGTAGGGTTGGGGTGCCCAGTTCTATACCACTGTAAGATGACAATGGTTAACAATAATGTATTATACAGTTTCTAATCACTAGAAAGAGGATATTGAACATTCCGAACACAAAGAAATGAGAAATGCTTGAGACAGATATGCTATATAATCTGATCATTATGCATTAAATGTATGGAAACATCACTATGTACTCCATGAATATGTACAATTATTATTTGTCAATTGAAAATAAAGTTTAAATTAAAAAAAAAGAATCTCTACTTTGCCTTAGATTCCTTCAATTAAGGGGGCAAAGACCCGGGGTCAAGGGTTACCATTAAGCATCAGTCTACTCCTACAGTTTTTAATGGCAGACTCCCACAGTTTAATGGCAGATCCTGTGGCTAACAGCCATTAAAATGGGGCTGTCTTGTGATGGCAACATCTTCAGACCCCCAGCCCTTGGGTTTGCTCCTGGCTTTCCCTAGCCTCTTTTTCATTCTAGTAATGTTGGGTTTCTCACTCAATAATTTCAGGCTTATTCTGGATTCTTGGACCTGAGGCTTGATCTCAGCCTTTGACTCTGGCCATCTGAAGACTCATTATTGGTCCATGCTCTAGTTCTTCTGAACCTCTTTGCTTCATGGTTCCATGCCTTGGTGCTGGTTTCTTCTGCAAGGTCTACCCTAGTATATTGGTACTAAGGCCTATTCCCAATCATAACTATTTCCCAGTGCCACTCAGAAGAGACAGAAAACATATGTATCTATCTCAGTCTGACTCAGATAGGAAAACCTTTCTAAACATTTTATAAGCTCCAATATTAAAATACCTCTTTCAGTGTCAACTCATTTTGGCCTATCCAATTACAGGACAACACAGCATGTATCAATAAGGACAGAGAGTGATATCTATATAATCCTTATCTTCCAACATTCTTCAGTCTTAATGGCATCCCTGACTTGCCATTTGTTAAGTTTAGCACTGAGCTGACTCAAAGTTATCTAAAGTGTGCATAATTGGTAAGCTGAGGATCTAGTGCTACAGATAAGAAATAAGTGAAAAATAGCAAAGCTCTTCTAAAGCCACTAGGTAGCAGGTGGGGAGCAAGGAAAAGCAAGTTATCATATTAATATATGGTCATCCAATGCTGCTCTGCCTTAAAGAGATAATGTACGGTTCCTGGCAGAGGATGAAACAGGGCAGACTAAAACAGTGTCTGCCAAATGGCCTAGTCCATTTCAATTCTTTTTGGCTATTAGGCCCCTTTATGATTAATATCTGGCCTCTGGAACATCTAAAAAATATCATCTTAACTTGAGAATACTCTTCAATATAAATAAGCACATGAACAAATTGTAAAACAAATATTTCCTTGATAAGCTAGGATTATCTCTACAAATTCTCATAATAACTATACTATGCTATAGTGTAGCACAGTACCTAGCAAGCTGCAGTCACTCAACAAATATTATCTTTTATGAGACACTGACAACTCTAAGAGGTACTGAAAAGCATTATCATTTCCCTCATACTAAACATCCTAAACTGCTCTCCTTGATGTTGCTCAGTGATACCATCTGCAGATATCTGATACTTCAACCCCCAAACCCCACCCCCTGAGAATATTTAGCAGATCTTATGGTTCTAGTCTTCTCATTCTATCATTTTTCGTTTAGGGTCTAGAAATGATGCCACTCTTTTCCCATAGTGCAAAATACAAAAGCAATGGAAGCATTCTTTCCCTCTCCCTGTTCCTGCCTTTGTCAGGCCCACTGTGTTCCAGGTGGCTGTGGCTGCCATCAGGTCAACGACCGTAAGTGAAGGGCACCATGGTGATGCTCTTCTCAGATACGGCATCAACTGTCCCATCACCCAAGGAGCAGCCTACTCACATCTCTCTCAGAGCTGAGAATTTTAACATGAACTTATCTCTTTGACACAATGCAGAAAGCGTGAGATTAAGATTTTCCAGATAAGGCAAAGAGATAAAAACATTAAAAGAAAGTTTGTGAAGAACAAGTATAGACCTGAAGATTTCATAGCTTTCAAAATGTCCTGTCTCTAAGAAAGGAAGGACAGGAAAAGAAGAGGGAAAGGAAAGTGAAATGGGGGAAAAAAAAAAAAAAAAAAGAAACAAACAAACAAAAAAACAGGAAAATGGCCTTAAAATTGGGTTTTCAATATATTTCAGGGATCAAGATCCAGAAACTGGCAGAAGCAATACATCAGCTCTTCAGAAGGAGGATACATTCAGACTTGCTATAAAGGTCAAAAGCATGACAATTGTGTGACTTAGCCATTTAAGAAATTCTTGCATATATCATCTGACCTCAAGGGATTAATAGTTTGTCAGGGGAAGAGAATATCATATTATTTAGCTAATATGGGTAGAGCTAGAGTTGGAATCCAGACAATTAGCTTCAGGGTTCGTGCCTTGAACAACTATACAAACTGCCTCTAGAAACGTATTCTCTGCATGATTGGTGAATTCCATGAGTGAAATATAAGAATATTTAAGAGTAACAACAGAGGAAGAGGGCAATTCTACCTGGGAATATTAAGGAAGCTTCACTTAGGAGAAGCAGCTTGAATTGTGAATCCTGAAATATGAGTAGGAGTTCACCAGGTGGACAAAGGTTGTGGAGGATACATTTCAGGCAGTGTACCAAGGCATAACAAGCATGATCCTGCCTCCAGATGTGAAATGGAATAATTGATCTCCTAAAGACTCTTCCAGACTTTTCATTTTACTGCTGCTATGAAGAAGAGTACAGAGTACAGTTTGGATCAGACACAGTGAAGCCATCATTCACTAGTGAGTAAGATATACTCCTTGCTCTTCATTTTCTTCATCTGTTAAGAAGGGTAATAGATGAGTAATTATCTCATAAATTCATTTAAAGGTTAAGTGCTGTGTTAATTCACATAGCACATGCCCAATAAAAAGCAGCTGTTCTTGTTCCCATTGTTTTCCTTAGCATCAATATCATCATCATCATCTCTTAGCTTCTTCTGAGAAAGAAAATACTAATGAAAAAGAAATGTTCAAATGAAAACCCACTTTAAGACACTGCTAAGAACACTGCAGGGAAATGAGATAGGTTTTCAGCTAATTTGACAGCCATTATCTGAACTAAATGAAATAATGACATAAGCAACTCAATTCAACCTTGCTCAAGTCAACATAAAATTGAGTTGAGAATCAAATTCTTAGTTCACATCTTGAATTGCAAACCAATATTGGGCCCAAACTGTGTCACTCCTGCACAGTTAGAAGCAAGAACACTCAGAATCCTCTAGCCATTGATGGAGTGATTCATTAATTCACAAACACATTTCTGCCAGCACTCAGCATGGCACTGCAGAAATATAGAGGGGAGTACTAGGTCCTCTACCTTGATTAGCTCAGAGGGTAGATGAGACAAGACATATGGGGGAAATGCAAAAAGTACTGTAAGAAAGTTTAAATATGGGTATATATATAAAGCTTTATGGGAGCACAAAAGGCTACAGAAATGAGCTCCTTGGAGGTCCTCGGAACTTCAATAAATACCACAGAAAAACGCCAAACGTCCCTAGAGTCTGCATCCTGAGGAACCCAGGATAGGGTACTTAAGTTTTCCCTTGTTTGCCTGTTCTCTGGCTGAAACAAACTCATAGTGTCTTGAATGGGTCATACTCTCACTCACTTCTGTACTTGGTCATGCACTCCTGAAACACCTTCACCTTTCTTAACCTTGGTAAATCCTAACCACCTTCTGGTGTCAATTCCTCTTGGAATTCATCGAAAGGTGTGTTATTTGCCTCTCCACTGTGCCTTCAGTGCTTCCTATCATAGCACTTATGACATTATGATCACCTGCTCAATTCTTTCTCTCTCCCATGCTACACGGCACACTAGAAGCAAAGATGGTACATTCTGCATTTTGGTCTTCCTAGAAAGGACACACAGTAGATGTTAACTATTTACTGAATCAATAATTATCATCGATGTCTTCTTTGATCTACTACTACATACAAAAATATTCATTTATTTTTGCATAGAAAGTCTACTTTCAGTGTTGAACTGGAGCTCTACCTTTGCAACTCAGTCCATAAATTTAGTTTTTAAGTGAGTTCATATTAAAAACAAACAAAACCACCCACAAACATATCAGAGGCCCCTGCTAAACATAAATCAATATGCATGCTAAACTTAATGAGGAAAGGAAGCTGCTCACTTGCTATCCTTTTTAATTTGTAAGAAGGAGCTTTGTGGGATTTCTTAAATATGAAAAGGTAGAAGTACACTTGGAGTATACCTATTCCTTTTTTATCTCCTTTAGAATTGCCATGTGTTTTTCTAATTGAGAGCACTGTTACGGCTTATTTAAAAAACAGATATGAGGGAAAAAAAAAAACATGGCCTAAATTCAATCTAATTCTCTTGTGTATCATTTGTTTTTTTTTTTTTTAACCTCACAAAACAGTTTATAACAAATAAATTATGTCTTATAAATTAAGCAACTGGAGAAACTGAGATGGGAATGGTTGATGGCAAGCTTAAAAGATACTGCTACATGTCACCTGGGGTCACAGTATTCCAGTTATCCACCAGTCTGGCTGGATTGACTAGCTTTAATGGTGTGAGACATATTCCTCCGTACATCTAAAATCAACCATCACTTACTAATCATAACCAGTCCAAGTTTTTTTAGGCAAAAGACCGTAAGTTGAGAGAGTAGTATTCAATGATTTGGAAATATAGAACAAAAAGGAACGTCAGATGGAAGGGAGAATTATGCCTAGGGAAGAAAAGGATACAGAATAATGGAATAACCATCTTTTGGAAGGGAAATATTTTCAGTTAAAAGCAGCTGCTTTTCATTTCTATGAAGGCAATGAGCATAAATTTCAGTAAGGGAGGGTTTCGATTATCTGAGGAAAAGCTGCCTAACTTGTAGGGCTAGAAGACATGATGACATGGTATGGGAGAAGATGACAGTCTTCTTTAAGAGGCTCTTTAAGGAAAGGAGAGCTCCATCATTTTAAAGTGGCTGGGAAACTGTCTGGCTTTAAGAGAGGGGAATGGATTACACAGATGATTTCTAGTGTTTTTTTTTAGTATTGTTGTTACTCTGGTTCAAAGGCTCTGTGATTCATTTCATTTACTATAAAGCCAACCTCTTCAATCTCAAGAAAAGTACAATATTAAAGAATAATGTTTCTGAGAATTTCAAATTCATAAAACAGTTGTGCCTATTTTATGGTCTTGTATAAATAAAAACACACAAGTTTCCTTTTAAATTTCAATGTAATAAAATCTAGCTGGGCGCAGAGGCTCACGCCTATAATCCCAGCACTTTGGGAAGCCAAGGTGGGTGGATCACAAGGTCAGGAGTTTGAGAGCAGCCTGGTCAATATGGTGAAACCCTGTCTCTACAAAAAATATAAAAATTAGCTGGGCATGGTGGCAGGCACCTGTAGTCTCAGCTACTTGGGAAGCTGAGGCAGGAGAATTGCTTGAACCCAGGAGACAGAGACAGCAGTGAGCCAAGATCACACCACTGCACTCCAGCCTGAGTGACAGAGTGAGACTTCATCTAAAAAAAAAATCTATTGAGTGGCTATGAGGTGCAAATTCTGTGCAAAATGTCAGGAACGTGGAGATAAGACACAGTCCTATTCAGTCTACTGGAAGAGAGAAATTGAGCCCTTCCATTACTACAGTGTTGCTGAAATACAATAACTAACATTAAAGAATTACAAACTGACAAAAAATAAAAGGACAACATCCAGTTGGGCTGTCAAGTATAAGGAAAAATAGAGGGGGGCGTATATTACAAGGTAGATATAAAAAATTCATAAGATGGTAAACATTATAAACATTATAGACAAAGATGCAGAACTGTGGATATTTAAATCATGCCTCAGAACAGGGATTGGCCTCATCCAGAACTAAGTTAGGTGTACTGAGGAAATAAGAAAATTTGGAAGTTATTTTGGGTCATGCAGTATGTAAATTTCTAAACGCAAGGCAGAAAATATTATCCAGGAGTCAAAATAAATTCATTTCCAAATGTTTTCCCCTCAACTGAAATACATCATACCAAATATTGGTATTAGTTTTTAAGAGAATTCCTAATACTAAGAAGTTACAATTTAGGCAATTAACTGATATGTGCCAAACACAGGCAAAACTTTTGGTTTCCCAGGGGCTATAAGGCATCCATAGGGAACTAATATGAGTCCTGACTGCCTGGTAGACAAACAGCTAATAAGATGAACTTGGCACTTTAAAAGTTTAGAAAAGTTGTCACAATAGGTATTGGACTCTGAAAATTTTTCCAAAGCACAAGGAAAGAAACACCAACATTAGCCATTTTTTAAAATCTGTGATATGCCTAAATGTGAGCACTGGCTAATTCTGCAGAATTTGTGAAGCATTCTGGGTTGTATATTGAAACAAATGAGGAAGTAAATAAGTTCCCAACTGATACCTCTCAAGTAAGCCACCAGAATGTTTTAAGATGCCCTGTAGTCTGATGGAAAGGGCAAAGGCTTTGCAAACAGGCTAACTTGGATTTAAATTCCAGCTCTGCCACTTGCTATGTGAATAGTCCTGGGCAACTCTCTGAAACTTTCCATTTTCTCACATCTATAATGGGGGTAATAACATTGAACTAAAAACCTTGTGAGGAATAGACTGTAGTCAAAGGACCTCCTGGCACAGCAACTGACCCATACAGACCCTCAATAAACAATAGCTATTATCAATAGCAGTCATATTTCTTTAACCTGACACATTTAAACACACACACACACACACACACAAACACACACACAGACAGACAAGTTCTAAAAAGCC